>APFE030438980.1:36795-110211 GCA_000404065.3 Pinus taeda
GCTCAAACTATTGGAGGAGAAACAATTATATGAAAAAACCTCCAAATGTTTCTTTGGAGTACAAGAGGTAGAATATCTAGGTCATATAATATAGATAGTATTCAATACATTTTAGAACAAATATTATCTCCAGAAGAGTAGCAAAAATGGGTCACAAAGATGTTGGGTTATGCCTTTGAAATCATCTACAAAAAAGGGAACTAAAATGTTGTTGCAGATGCACTCTTGAGAAAGGATGAGGATGTGGAAGCATTGTTTTGTGCCATTTATATTATTCAACCAGATTGGATAACCGAAGCAAGGGATGAAAGAAAGAATGACGAAGAAGTGTGGTAACTCATTCAAAAGTTGCAGCAAGATCCCAGTACATCTGATACATTTAGCTGGAAAAATGATTCATTATGGTACAAAGATCACTTATACCTTTGTAATAATTCCCAACTCAAACAAAATATTCTTCTGGAATTTCACACCTCTCCCTTAGGAGGGCACTCAAGAATTTTAAAAACTTACCACAAGGTTAAGAAGGATTTTTTTAGGATGGCCTTAAATCTGATATTCAAAAGTTTGTGGCAGAATGTTTGGTCTTCCAAAAAAATAAAGTTGAGACAATTAAGACCCTGGTCTATTACAACCTTTATCCATTGCAATTCAACATTGGGAGGAGGTTTCTATGGATTTTATCACAGGTTTACCCAAGTCCGAAGGAAAGAGTGTCATCATGGTGGCAGTTGATAGACTTACCAAGTATGCACACTTTTTTGCATTATCTCATCCATTTAAATCCAATACAGTTTCTATTGCATTTATGGAAACAATTCAAAATCTACATGGAAACCCATAGATTATTGTAAGTGAAAGAGATCCCATTTTCACTAGAAATTTTTGGATGAAATTATTTTTTTGTCTGGGTCATCAATTAGCTCATAGCTCATCTTATCATTCTCAATCTGATGGGAAAACTGGGATAGTGAAAAAATGTTTGGAAGGATACCTTCATTGCTTTGTATTCAATAGAAAGACACAATGGGTCAAGTGGTTACCTCTGGCTAAATAGTGTTATAACACTTTCTTCCATATTGCAGAAAAAATGACACCATTTATAGCACTTTATGGATATCATCCACTATCCATCACATCATCTTTAAGACAAAATTCTAAGGTTCAAGAAGTGGAAGATCACATAAAGCATCAACAACAAGTTTTCCAACTCTTAAAGGATAACCTCACTTTTGCACAGAATAGTATGAAACAACAGGCAGATCAGCATCTCAACGAAAGAAGTTTTGATGTAGGTGACTGGGTATTTTTATGACTACAAGCATACAAATAAATTTCCCTCAAGCAATCTAAGAAGGATAATAAATTATCACCAAAGTATTATGTTCCTTACAAGGTGTTGCAAAAGATTGGTACTATGGAATACAAATTGGAGCTTCCTGATCTGCCCAAGTGCACCCAGTGTTCCATGTTTCATGCTTAAAGATGGTTATAGGTGGCAATCTCCCAGTTAAAACAATATTGCCAGAACTTGACGAGGAAGGAAAAATCATATTGGAACTTGAAGTAGTCACGGAAACAAGAACTTGACAGCTATGAAATGGATCAATTTCATAGTATCTCATCAAGTGGAAGAACTTACTCGCTGAAGATTCCACATGGGAGGAAGATAATTTTATGCAGAAGCATCCAAAACTACTTAAGCATTAAGGAAAACACTTTTGTGAAGGAGAGAACCGTGTTAGGTCCCTATCATATTAGTGTATTCCCTCATTTTTATTGTCTGTGTAGCCCCCCTATTGTTATTGTTGTGCCCATATAGTCCCCATATTGATATTTTTTTGCCCCATAGAAGCCCACTATTGTTATTATTGTTCCTTTATATTATTATTTCTATGTCAGTTCTAATTATATTGTGACCCCTTAGAGTCATATATATAGAAAGGATGTTTTGTCATTTGAATCATCCAGGAATTGTTCATTTGTGTAATGTAAAGGAGGTTTCCCCTCGAAGAGGCTAATTTTGAAGTCGTTGATATATCTCTTCTTCTATTTTTTGAGATGGTTGCATAATAAAGGGAGTCGTTGTTTGGGTCTAGAGCCTTGGATTATCTCAAGAAACTATTGAAGGAACAATTGTTGGTTTGGTTTTCCCCTAGATAGGGGTTTTTCCTTGGTTTTCTGCCTACATTTGTTCCTGCATTATTGTATTTGTAATTTGATTTATTGAAACTAAAAGATTTAAAATAATAACCTAAAGATAAAATCATCACAAGTAATTATCTATCTAAGAAAATCTTTCTGCCTTTCTAATTTTCTAACATGGAATCAGAGCTATGGTGAAGGAGGAAAGAGGTAGTATCTACTAGAAGGGATCTAAGGGATTCATCAAGGATCATATAAGTAACTCTTATAAGAGAATAAGCTCTCTATCTTCAAGGAAAATGTCTAACACATTGAATAGTGAGAACAAGTTGGAAGGAGCATCAAACTATAGATCTCAGAAAAACAGAATTGACCTCATTCTTGAAAAGAACAAGGTCTTGGATGTGGTAAGAGGAAAGGCAAAGAAACCTACCGAAGAATCGAGTGATGCAGACAAGGTGAAGTATAGAGAATTGGAGATGTTGGCTATGACTCTAATGGTAGAAATCATTAAGGAAAATCTCATCCCGTACATTTCCAATATAGATCATGCTCAAGAAATGTATGAAGCCTTGACAAAATTATTCAATATAAAAAATATTGGTCAAGTAGAAAGCTTGAAGAATGAGTTAAGAACTACTAAGATGAGAAAGGATGATACTGTGGATTCCTTATTTGTAAGGATATCTAGGATTAGAGATGAAATTAAAGCCATAGATGAAATTCTACTAGAGAAGGAGCTAGTAATCACTGCACTATTGGGATTACCACCTACTTGGAGTTATTTTTCTTCGGGTCTCAATAGTTGGAAAGAAGCTTCTAACTTTGAATAACTATGGAATACTTTCATCCAAGAAGAAATGAGAATTTTTTTAGTATCCAACAACGAAGGAGAAAAGGTGTCAAATGCATACTCTGTTCTCATAAGATAGGACACTCCAAGAAGTTAAGAGGGCCAAGAAAGAAGGTTGATATGTCCAAGATAGAATGCTATCAATGCCACAAGATGGGTCACCATAGAAGTTACTTCCCTGACAATCTGAAGAACAAGAAGAGAAACAGGGATCAAGCCAATGTAGCTAATTAATGATCTCCAAAGAAGACTAAGCTCGAAGAATTGGATATAAGGGACTTACACTACTAAAGTCCTTTGACCTAAGATTTAGTTATTTTACTTTTTGATTTCTAGTTTTTTAGGTTTAACATATTTTGGAAAAACATTTTTATTTTTTCTTAAGGTTATAGGTATCCCTCAAGTTTGGAGGGAGCCCTCATCAACCTCCAAAGATAAGTATACTATTACCATTTTCATTTTTAGTTTTCTTTCTCTATCCAATCTTGCATTAAATACTAATCACGTTTCTACTCTTATTTTCCTTTTTTAGGAAAACTTGTTGAAGACTCAAGGCAAAAGGCCTCACAAGACAAAGCATTGGAATTACAAGGTTTGTTAAGGAATAAGAGGTATGTTTTGAATCACAAGTTTTTCTCTCTCCATATTCATTTTTGATAAACTATTACTAACATTTTTGTGTCTAGACTTACTGAATCTTAAAGATTGTTTATTGGGTGATTCATCATTAGATAAATCTACCCTCCTCATATCTTTGATTACTCTTGTGGAACCATAGAAATTTTCTCTGTGAAAAACCCTAGATGGTAATGTGTGAAACCCTAGCCTACTCAGGGTTATTTATGAAGTCTAGAGAAAATTCTTGATGCTTTGGTAATTTCATATATGGGGTGGTTATGGAAACCCTAACTTGTTAGGGTTGAATGGTGATGTATGAAATCTAGAACCTTTGAAGTATTGGCAATTTAGGGTTTGTTATGTCTTGTATTGAAACCATAGATAATTAAAGTTTGGTAAGGGTTTCAGTAAGACCCGTATAATGTCTAAGAAATAAAATCCTTGGCATGTGTGTGATTGCCTGATCAAATCCTAGTCTAATCAAGTTTGTTATATGTCTAACTCTTATTGATATTTGTATTCGGGTTTGAATATGAAATGATATGTGTATGCACGATGATGAATCCTAGATGTATGGGTTGACCTAATTATTAATGATCATGATTCCTAGGGTTTAGAACTAAACTCTAGTCGAAGTTTGATTCTCTATGATAGTGGTATTTATGAATTCTAAGGTGTTGTAATCAAACCTTAGTAGAAGTCCAAATCTCTGATATATGATGACTATATGATAACTTGAGATTTGTGAAATCTTATTTTTTGTTATGACTGATGTTTTGATTGTTTAAGAAAATATAGAATTTGCAACAAACCCTAGTGGAAGCCAGTCGTATTGTTACTTTGAGTTGAGCTATGATTGGTTTTGGTTGTTAAAATCTAATGTATGAATTCTAGGATCTCTCACTAAATCCTAGTGAGAAGTCCAACATATGAAGTTGTTAGATACATTGTAGATCTATATTTGTTTGAATTGTTTCTAGGTTTTGCAATATGATGAAGTAGGGTATGTCATACCTCTAGAAGAAACATTTAAACCCTAGATGTAATAGAAGTTGTTATGAAATACTCAAAGTATTGATGAAGTAGTCTAAGGTTTATGACATAAAACCTAGCAAGAAGTTGAAGTGTATGTTTCTCTAGTGTATAGCTAAGTTTGAGCATTTTTATGTCTAAGGTTGAATGGTTCCATTATATGATTTTGATATGGTTAACTTCATGCTTCTATAGTTTTGGTTATACTTGCTCTCTAAGTTGTGCAAGTACATGATCTTCAAAGATGGCGAAGATACTCGCAAAGTTGATAGAATAAGCATGATGAAGAGAACGTATGTGAATGGTGATGGTCATGATAACTCTAATGAAAAGGATGGAAGCCATGAAATATTATTTGATGTTGAAGAAAATAAGTAGAACTCCCTAGGTTAAGAGGGAGATTGAATGAAATAAATCTCCCTAAATTGATAAGGATTTTGGATAAAAGGAATCTCCTAGTTTAGAGGAAGTTCATATCATAGTCATGATGGACACCTTGAAAGAAGAAATTGGAGAATGTGTTTTGAAGGGATATTGAGATAAGAAGAGTCAGATCTATTTGTAGAATATGTTGTTGCATGAAAAGTAGGAGAGGAAATTGTATGGTTGAGGAATATTTTGTCAAGATTCATCTGGAAAGATCTAAGTCCTACTGTGAAAAGTGGAAGAAGCAAAATCAATTTATTTGAAAGACCTAAGAGGTTTGTATTCATTTATGTAAATTTGAAAGTTTGATACTAATTTGGGTTGTGTTTGTGTAGGTAAGTCTCTTGAAATTTCGATAACATATTTTTACATGCCTAGTGTTATCGATTGGTTTGTTTGGAGAGATTTGTTGTCAATCTACTTGATCAGGGATGATTTGTTACCGATTGCAATAATTAGGAAGTTGAGGCTTTGTGAGTGAGACATTTTCTAGGAGGAAATCTGGCTAGCACTTTGTGTTGATGTCTAGTTCCCACAGTAGGGAAGGTGGTGTTTATCATGGAGCTCTAACCTCATATACTCACCTAGATCCCTAGGTTGATGGTTAGTAAGTAATCCTGATGATACCTAGAGAGGCTGAAAGCTTTAGTCCATCTTAGTCTCACTTGGATAGATTTCCATGGATAGGAATCTAGTCCATGGCATTGTGGTGCCTAAACTATTGAAGGACCTTGGATATATTTCCCTGGTCAGGAATATAGTCCATGGTGTTGTGGTGCCTAAAATTATTCATGGTTCATGTGTTCTAAGATATTACTTGTACTTGTACTGATGAATACCTCCCTAGTAAAGAGGGAGTGCTGAAATTTGTAACTAGGTTTGATCTTCATAAATGTATTTGAATCACAATGAAATGTATTTATCAAAAGAATGAAGAAAACATTATTATTATTATTATTATGACTTATTAAAGCATGGGTTTCATGCTTGGATCATCATGTTTTAGGTCAAATTCCCCATTGAGGACTTCTAGGATTTATTTTGAGTCATTAGATTCATTATACATTTAAAGAGACCCTTCTTGGGCTTTCATATCATGTAAAAATAATTATTTTTTAGTCAAAAATGAATTTAGTCTCCTCCACACCAAGTCGTCCTCAAGACAAGTAATTTGACCTCCCTAGAAGGCTATAAATACAAGGTAGTTTTTTGAGTATCGCACTCACTCACTCATAGTTTGATTACTGAAGCTAGAAGCTGGAAAAGTATGAAGTTGAGAAAGGGCTAGAGAAGGAGCTGGAAAGAAGTGTGAGTTTTTAGAAAGGGATAGAAGACCTCAAGATAGAAATTTTGGAACAACTCTCATTATGTTCTGAGGCATATTAAGGGAGATCAAAGTTCTCCAAGTTTGGTCGATGATGTTGCGGCTACTGATGTTGGGTCAAAGATGCTACTAGGTTGAAGCTATTATTGATGTTGTTAGGTTGCTTGTGAAGGGTTGTCATCTACAAGAAGTATTGAGGGTTGACTTTGTGTGGAGGGAGTCTTTGTCTGGGTCTAGTCTTGGATTATCTCAAGAAACTATTGAAGGAAGAATTGTTGATTGGGTTATCCCCTAGATAGGGGTTTTTCCTTGATTCTTTGCCTACATCTAGTTTCCTTGTGTTATTTTCTTGGTAATTTCTTGATGAACTAAATGATAAATTAAGAACATAAAGATAAAATAATCACAAATAATTATATATCTAAGAAAATATTTATGCCTTTCTGATTTTCTAACATATGGCCCCAAGTATCTTTCAAACCATTTAAGAAATGGGGGATGCACTTCATAGGACCTATCAATCCTCCATTAGGGTAGAAAAGGCACATCCTTGTATGCAATGATTATTTGACTAAGTGGGTTGAAACAAGGGTAGTCAAAGTGGCCGCAAAATAAATGGTAGTAGAGTTTTTAAGAAAGAAGATTTTCTACAATTATGGATTCCCAAGAGAAATAATCACAGATAAAGGAATGCAATTCACTTCAAATCTCATTATAAGGATTATGGAGCAACATCACATCCATCACGGGAAGGATACTCCATATCACCCCCAAGAAAATTGTCAATTTGAAGTGACAAATAAGGAATCATAAAACATCCTAACAAAAGTAATCAGCATGAGCAGCAAATATTGGGCTAGGAGGCTCACTAAAGAAATATGGGCCTACAACACTACCTGGAAGTATACTACAGGAATTACCCCCTATCAATTGGTTTTTGGAAAGGCCATGATGCCCATTGAGTTCAATTTTTTTCATTGAGGATAGCTTCACAACAAGAAATGGATCTAACAAATGTTTAGGAAGAAAGAAGACAACAATTGAATACATTGGAAGAACTTAGGATGTGGGCTCTATTCCAAACTAAGATGGTCCAATTACAAAGGAAAATATGGGATGACAAAGTCATCAAAACCAAGGAATTTAAGGAAGGTCATCGGGCCCTGCTCTATGACTCCAAGATTAAATATTTTAAGGGACATTCCATCACTAAATCATTAGGACCATATCTAGTGGAGAAATGTCACGAAAGTGGCTTTGTAGACATCAAGACTATTGGTGAAGAGGAGATCCTTCTGCTAGTCAATGGTTTTATGCTTAAAGTCTATGAGATATTTTTTTCCAAATAGGAATTCATTCAGACAATCAGGAAACAATATTTGAATCTAATTGAGATTATAAATACTCGCAATCCATCCAATGAATAAATAAATAAATACGGGGAAAAAAGAGAGAGAAAATAAAATGGGAATAAATAAATAAATCTCATATGAAAACCTCCTTTAAGGCATGTGAAACAAAATTTGGAATTAAAACCTATATAGGATAATTTACAAGTTTGAAGTAAATTGCCTGTATTAGGAAAATATTTGCTGGCCTGTTACACAATATTTTGTCACATTCCCAACTCTATACCTAGAGTGTCGTCCTTTGTGCCACTGTTGTCACAAAAGTTGTGTAAACTCATTCACCATGAATTATATGCTCAACACATCCATGAAGAGATGGAGAACTAATGTCTTTAAGTAATTCTATGAACACCTGTGAAAAAATCTAATTTGCAATACTAATGCTACTTTTAGTAGGAAAATCCGTGTTGGTAACCTTTTGTCTAACTAGTGACTAGCGCTAGCAGTGTGACTTTTGATAGGAAAATCCATGTCAATCCTCTTCAGGAAGTTTCTCCAAAAATGGAGCAAAAGCGTCTCTTACTAGAAGCCTCAAGAATAACGAGTTGGTAGTTGTTGGATGAAGATATGGTCGAGTACTTCCATTTAGAGCCTTTTATCCTACCTTTAGGGATCTTACCTTTTGGATAAGGACCTCTTCCCCCTTTGGTGGATCTCTAAGCTTCTCTCCATCACTATAAATCTACTCATAACTTTCCTCAATGGGTTGGTCATTACGAGTTTCCATTCTTCTACTAAATTGTGCTAAGATGTTGCCATTTTGGTGAGAGAGGAAAGGGGACATGGTTAAGTTTGGCTTGGACTTGGAACCATCCTAAAGGAGGCCTTCAACATCAAGGCATCAGTTGTATGCTTCCCTCTTTGTTTTAATCATTAATACAAAGCATATTTTACTTCCCATAAGCTTGTCTATAATGTTTGGTACAATACTCCTTGATCTATTGTATAACTTATATTGGAATGCATATGATATGATCTCTCTTGTTGTCTTTTGATCTCTCTTGTAGGTATTGGATGCAATGAATAGCGAGGAACAAGCGTGGGAGCTAAGGGATCAAGATCATCATCAAAGGTCGAGCGCATAGAGAGAGGTAGGCCATCTCCCTTTATCATCTGTCATTTTTATTTAGGTTAGGGAAGTTTTCTTGTTTTGTCACGGTTGTTACGAGACCCACACATTGGGCTAGAGGGGTCGCTTATATCCATAGAAGGGATTTCCTAGTTAACAAATTGGTGACTCCACTGGGGAAACCTACACCCTTTTCATACTCCTTTCATTTTTTTTCCCTTCTTGTTACATTTGGCCAACCGTAAAATATCTTGTCTTTGGATTGATTTTTAGTTTTTACTCTGAATTGCTAGTGGCTTAGGGTATCAGGTCTAGAGTTTCTTCCTGTGTCTTTCTTGTTTTCCCTAAAATTTCCTCGCTCAACGTGTGTTTTATGAGTCACAGTCACGCTAACAACGCCTATTTTTCCATGTTCAATCACACTGAAAACCTTGTCTTCCACTGTTTACCCGCACTGAAGACCAACATGGGTTTCGCTACGAAAAGTAGCACTTATGACCTATCAGCGTTGGTTTTTCTATATAAAGTAGCGTTGGTCCTTGAATGTGAGAATTTTTAGGGTCTCTACTCAAAAATATAGTGTTTCATTGTCTCTGAGGTCTCTTGTTTGCTTTATCTACATCATTCTTGTCTGTATGCTTCTGATTTATTTGTGGAATTCAAAATATTGTCTCTTTCTTGAAGTGGTAAAAAATTAGATTTTGATTGAGTTTTTTCAAGTTTTGAGTTGATTGAGATATTTGTTTACTACTTGTGTGCTTGACAACTATTTATTGTTTTTTAATTAAATAGTGATTTCTCTTTTGCATTGATTAAAGGAATCCATTTTGCATTGAATTAGTTTTTATTTTGAAAAAATTACTTTTCATTAAAATTGCATTAGATCATTTGCATGAAAAGTTACTTTTTTGAAATTAATTATTGGAAAGAGATCACAGTTTTCAATATTGAAAACTAAATGGTGCATTAGTTGCATTAAATCATTTAAAGAAAAAATAAAATCATAATTCATATAACTGCATCTTAAAAAAATTGAAATCATTTCGCTTTTGGTGGTTGTATTTGGAAAATGAAAGTGGAAGATCTAGTAAGGAAATTTTGTTTGATGCATTCTTCGTTGCTACATCATTGTCTTAATATCTTCCCTTACTATATTAGCTTTCATCGAAATGGAAAAAATCATTTTCTCATGATATTTGCATCATAGGAGTTCAGGTGACATCGTTTTGAGCCTTAAAACTAAAACTTAATTGAAGATAAACTTAAAATTTACCTCAATTAACCTAAGGAGCATTTGAAACTTAACATAAATATTTAGAGGTCTAGGCTAGAGACATGTTTTGGTGTCATTAAATGTAGGAACTGTCATTATTTTTCCAGTGTTCTATCTTGGGGGTGAAATCTTGTTCCACGTACAGAAGTGTATAGGACTATTCTCCAATACTTTCGGGTATATCGAAGGTGCTCCATGCATGATAAGCATATGGGAATGCTCTCATCGAACGATTACGCATTAGACAACACTACTATGGATTGCACTCCCACATACTGTTGCATATTTTTTAGGAGACCCTTATAGGTTTCTATCAATCCATAGGCAACTGAGTTTGTCGCCTTGTATATCTTGATACACTAGACACAACATTATAGGAGATTGGTTGTTGTACGTTAAGTCCTTGGTTTGCCAAGGTGTATATTGCAGTTCACAATTGCTTGGTAAACCTTTATGCCTAGTTACCCATTTTTGATTTATTTTTTGTTAATTTATAAAATTAATTGACCGTGGAATAACATCCTTCCTGTAGAAATACTCCTTAGTAGATATTAGGTCGAGACTAATGGAAACTGTTCCTGAGTCTACCAACCAATGAAACTCTTCTAACGAGAATCCTAGTCCGTTTCCTTCTTTTATAAATATTGATGCTCCCTATATGGCAATGTTGTCCCTTCCTAGATTTACCATTTGTTTATCAGTTTGGTTATTTTCAACCCCTATGGTTCCGAATGTCCAAACTTCTCCTCAACTAGGCTCTCCTCCACCTAAACCATATCAACCTCCAATTGATCTTAAAGTTGACCCTTTTCCTTCTTCATCCATTCAGTCTTATTCCTCTTCTTCTTCTTCATCTAGTGAAAGCATGCAAGTTAGTAACTAGGTGGATAAGAAGAAGAAGAAAAGGAAGATTAAGAAGAATAAATATAAGCAAGGGGGAATCCAAGAAGTCAATGCTACTTATGCAATTAATGTTGAGAAACCTTTTAATCAACCCCGAAAATTGAAATTTCCTTGCATGCTTTGTAAGGGTGACCACCTTCTTTGAGAATGTCCTAGTATTCACAAGATATTAGAAGTGTGGTCCACAGGTTCACATCAACCTTTCTCATCAACCTCTGGAGATCATGTTGGTGATAAACCTTCAACTAGTGATAGTAAAGCCCATGGGAAGAAGGGAAAATTAAAACTTCCCTATAGTTTATGTGAAGGGAATCATCTAATTCACTTTTTTCCTCATATGGATGAAGTTTCAAAAGTGTTGGATAACCTTACTGCTTCTCAACCACGTCTTCCAACTGGTTATTGGAAGATTTCCTTTGATCCTCCACTAGTTGATCAAGTGATTAATCAAAATCCATCCCTAGTAAATCCCACTCTCTCTGAAAGTGAGTCCCATGATTCCATTCTTGATCAACCATTGG
Organism: Pinus taeda; assembly: GCA_000404065.3. Lineage (NCBI taxonomy): Eukaryota > Viridiplantae > Streptophyta > Pinopsida > Pinales > Pinaceae > Pinus > Pinus taeda. Next base: position 48,369 of record APFE030438980.1, read on the forward strand.
TTGAGAAAATGGTCAACTCAATTCCACCTTCAGTTGATCGTGTTTATCATGTAGAGAGTGAAGTTCGTAACACTCAATTTCTTCTGGATTCTTTAGATTCGAAATAATTAGGGGGAAATCCTCTTGTTGCCACGGTAAAAGGGGGGTGATCCTCCTATTCCCATGGTACAAGGAGGTGATCCTCCCATTCCTGTAACACAAGAGGGAATATATCCCATTCTGATGGCACCCTCTCCATGTAGTTTAGTCACTTTCTTTGACTGGAGTCAATTGGCAGGATATCGCCTTCCTTCTTATGTGCCTTTTCAAATCACAATATAGGCTTGTAATATACTTGTACCTAGCACAATCATAGATGAAGATGAATCTATTAGTATTGTGTCTTCAACTACTTGGCAAGCTTTAGGTTCTCCACATCTTGTGCCCGTTACCAAGAATCTATTAGCCTTTAACAAAGGAACCAGTCAACCGTTAGGGATCCTTCCTAAGTTACCTATTATTTTGGGAGGAAAAATCATCTACCTCGACATGATGGTTATCCAAGGTCCTTTGGATTTTAATTTACTCCTTGGTCATGACTATGTTTATGTCATGGGAGCTCTTGTCTCTTCTCTCTTTCGTGTCATATGTTTCCCGCATGAAGGAATAATTGTGGTCATTGATCAACTTTCATTTGTTGGTCCTAATATGGCTCTCAATGAACCATATCACCTAAATGGTCCATCTATGCAAGTGGTATCACCCCTGCCACAGGTTAATTATGTGGCCACCTGTTTCGTCTCGCGTTTTTGATGATTTAATCAATCATATAGTGGCATCATGTATTGGGGGCATTGGAACCTGATATTTCCATTAGATCCCTTGACATGTATCCCTTCTAGAGAATTGTTCTCCCATCTGATGAGAATGTCTTGGAAGCCATGGTCTCTTATAGTCCATGATCAAGGTCATGAGGATAGTTATTTTACTATGTCAACCTCGTTAAAAAATGAAATAGGTCCCGATGATGATAGTTCTTTTACTATGTCAACCTTGTTAAAAAATGAAATAGGTCCCCATGAGGATAGTTCTCTTACTATGTCAACTTGATTAAAAAATGAAATAGGTGTCATGAGGATTTCTTTTACTATATCAACCTCATTAAAAAATGAAATAGGTGTCATGAGGATAGTTCTTTTACTATGTCAACCTCGTTAAAAAATGAAATAGGTGTCATTAGGATAGTTCTTTTACTATGTCAACCTCATTAAAAAATGAAATAGTTGTCATGAGGATAGTTCTTTTACTATGTTAACCTCGTTAAAAAGTGAAATAGGTCCCCATGAGGATAGTTCTTTTACTATGTCAACCTCGTTAGAAAATGAAATAAGTGGCATGAGGATAGTTCTTTTACTATGTAAACCTCTTAAAAAAATGAAATAGGTCCCCATGAAGATAGTTCTTTTACCATGTCAACCTCATTAAAAAATTAAATAGGTCTCCATGAGGATAGTTCTTTTACTATATCAACCTCGTTAAAAAATGAAATAGGTCCCTATGAGGATAGTTCTTTTACTATGTCAACCTCGTTAAAAATGAAATAGGTCCATATGAAGCTCAATAAAAAATGAAACAAGGTGTCATGAGCATGGTTCTTTTCCTATGTCAAGCTCGCTAAAAAATGAAACAAATCCCCTTCTAATTCGAGTCTTTGATTAGAACTCGTAAGATCTCATTCGATTCTTTCACTTGATCTCGTAAGTGAACCTTCATTCCATCCACCTATTAGTAACCAGTAGTCTTCTTAGGTGAATGAAATGAAGCTTGGGGGTTATGTACCTTGATTCATTATGTTGGGGGAATGCAAATTCATCTCAAGCATAGTTTATCTTTGTTTCAATCTTGTGTAAAAATGAAACCAAATCCAAGCATAGTTTTTTTTCATGTTTCAAGATTGTGAAAAAATGAAACCATGTTCAAGTATACTCAAGCATTGTTTCCCATGTTTCAAGCTTCTGTAAAAATGAAACCATTCTCACTTTACCTCTTATGATTGTCATTTTTATTAGCCTGTTTATTCCAGATGAGCCTTGGTTTTTTCATTCCATCATCACCATCTCTTTGCCAATCATATGCTTTCACTTGGTTGTTTAACCCTTGCCCAGGAAACATCTGCAGTGACTGGTGTTATTAGCCAGCCTCTTGATATTTACATGTTTTGAGCAATTCCATCATGACCGAAACCAGTCTCTAGCCTTTTATACCACTCGTTCCTGCAGGAGGAGTCCTCTTTTAGCTCTTTTCAGACACCAAAAATATGAAAATATTGTCGAGCACTTGTCTTTTCTAACTCATAAAATTAAATGAAAAGACATCTACTCAGTACAAGTTTAACCCTTTTCCAGACTGAGATAGACTAGCTATGAAAAAGGAATACCTTAGTCAAACATGGCTAAGAGGTTCTATTGAATATTGATTTCTACCTTTTCATATTCGAGAGACTATCTACAAAAAGGGACCATTGGATTTTTCTTTTCCACCTCTTTTTCAAACCCTCTAAACATGAGAAAGATGTCGAGTTACCTCTCCATCAGACTAGCAAAAATTAAATGACAAAGGAATTTCCATCATGAAGAGACTGAGTTACTCCTTCCTAGGCATCGTTAAACTTACTAGGATGGATTCATTTGAAGGATGAACTTATACGAAAAACATATGGTATCCTCTTTAAGCTTGTGAATATAAATGAAGAGGTACTCATTAGCAATAGTGGGGAAAAATGGAAGTAAACATGTCCTGTATTTTGTGTAAAGGCAACATGTCGCTCTTGAACACTACATTCATTTGCATCTCATATCGAGTTTGGGATATCCTCTCTTCACTACTTTCCTTCCTAGTTTTGGGAAATCTATTTGCCTCTAATTCGATCACCCTTGTTGTCATCATGATCTCCAATTCCATTTTGAGTCAAGTTCTATCGAACTTCGGAGTCGTGTTGCCGATATGTTCAAGAGAAATATGATTTGCAAAAGTTAAACCTATTATACCTATGTGACCCTCTCTACAATAATCTTGAAACATTCCTATCATTTTGAGATATCCTATGTTTTGTGTCGATGATGTGGGAAACATAATGGCCCTCCTTCGACAGATCACTTCATGTCAATTTCAACTCATTATCCAGGAAGTTGATTTAGAAACTCCATTTCAGTACCCTAGAGCTTGAATGCCTAAATGGAAAGTTCTTCATGTTCAACAATAGGCTTACATAATTGGCCTTCAATCGAATGATTCGGCAAGTGTTCGACTTCAGCTAACATATTGACACTTGTACATTTTACTAGTGTACCTTGAGGTCCATCATCATTGTTGGTGGTTTCTCTCGCGCCTGTCAATGGTTTACATTATTGACCAGTAATCAGGTGGTTTATACCATGTTAGACATCAACACATCTATTCACATGGTTAGATTCATACTTTTATTGGGATAGAGATGAAGACCCTAGATCTCATTTGTTAAAATCGAGATTGTGAGTAGCTATCGAGTATTCATGATTGTATACATGATCTTTTTCATATGGATGGTTGTGTCCATGTCGTGGATCCAGAGACATGATCCTTTTCAAATGGATGGCTACGTCCATACCATGGATTCATGTATTATATTTTGATGCCTATTTAGATGTATTAATAGGCATATGTATATACCAAAGATGTCATATATTGTATCATGTTTGATTTGTAGGTCTCTTGACGGTGGTATTCCAAGCTCCTTTCCTTAACTGATAAAGCACTTCAACCATCACTTCTTGTTCTACTTTCATGCTTTAGGGGGCATATGTTACATAGTATTTTGTCACATTCCCAACTTTATACCTAAAGTGTGATCCTTTGTGCCGTTGTCGTCACAAATGTCGTAAAGCGACAAAAGTTGTGTAAACTCATTCTCCATGAATTATATGCTCAACACATCCCTGAAGAGATGGAGAACTAATGTCTTGAAGTAATTTTGGAAAAGCTTGCGAAAAACCCTAATTTTCAAGACCAACGCTACTTTTAGTAGGAAAATCTGTGTTGGTAACCTAGCAATGCTAATTTTGATAGGAAAATTTGTGATGATCCTCTTCAGGTAGTTTCTCCAAAATTGGAGCAGAAGCTTCTCTTACTAGAAGCCTCGAGAATGGCGAGTTGGTAGTTGTTGGATGAAGATATGGCCGAGTAATCCCATTTATAGCCTTTTATCCTACCTTTAGGGATCTTACCTCTGGGATAAGGACCTCCTTCCCCCTTTGGCGGATCTCTATCCTTCTCTCCATCACTATAAATACGTTCTTCACTTTCCTCAATGGGTTGGTCATTGTTGGTTGCCATTCTTCTTCTCAATTGTGCTTAGATGTCGCCATTTAGTGAGAGAGGAAATGAGATATTGTTAAGTTTATCTTGTACTTGGAACCATCTTGAGGAGGCCTTCAACATAAAGGCACCGATTGTATGATTCCCTCTTTGATTTAATCGTTAATACAAAGCCTATTTTACTTCCCTTAAGCTTATCTATGATGGTTTTCTTAGTACAATACTCCTTGATCTGATGTATAACTTATATTGGAATGCATATGCTATGATATCTCTTGGTGTTGTATTTTTATCTCTCTTGCAGGTATTTCGATGCAAGGAATAGCGAGGAGTGATCCTAGGAGCTAAGGGATCAGGATCATCATCAAAGTTCGAGCACATAGGAGAGAGGTAGGCCATCTCCCTTTCTCATTTTTCATTTTGATTTAGGTTAGGGAAGTATGCTTGTTTTGTAATGGTTGTTACTAGACCCACACATTGGGCTAGAAGGATCACTTCTACCCGTAAAAGGGATTGCCTGGTTAACAAGGCCTAGTAGGTTAGGGAAATGGTCCAAACCTGAGATGACATCATTGCCTTGTTTTAAAAAAGAACAAAGATTTTAGAAGAAAGGGGGAAAGGAAAGAAGAAAATATAATAATAGAGATTTCTCATATTGATCTCTCTTTCCTCTATGCAGATGCCTAAGGCCCACTTGCAGCCAAAAGGAAAAACATCATATTAAGTCATTAAGCTATAGGAGGAAAAAAATCAAAGTATTTTGGCACTTGGACCTATCATTCTTATCTACAAGCGGATTTTTCATACCTGTCTCTGGTTTTTCATAAACCGCATTTTGTTCCAAGATTTACTTATCGCTCCTTCCATCCTAAACCATCAACACCATGTTCCACTTCAAAATTTTCACCCAAAGGCTCACTTTTTCCACCTACAGGGTCCTACATGAATGCAAAAGGCAATCTTGTAAATACTCAGAAAATCTATAAGCAATCTTGTAAGACCTACAGGGCTACCAAACATCCATAAATAACCCATATGCTCAATAACACCTGCATCTTTGACTCGAAACTCTCAAATATTGACTCCTTGCAAGAAAACGTTAATCATAAACAAGCAAAAAATAATAAACCTACAACTTCTATAAGATCATTTGTTTACCTACAAGATCCCCCATTTTCAAAATCTCGTAGCACCACCTCCTTTCCACCATCTAAGGCATCAACAATTGGTCTAGAAGGATCTTCCAACACTCAGGTATGAATCCTTAAGACAAAATTCTCATATGGTATGCATGTATAATAAAATTTGCATGATGTCAAGATTAGACATCCAAATTTCTATCATAACAAGGAGTAAATTGTAGAAAATTACAAAATATGTCACACATGTTAAAATGGAAACATTCCTATCAAGTAGAAGATGTCAACAATATCCTCCATATGTGTAAATGATCACAAGAATACTTAGATTCGAAGGTGGTCATATCCAATGTCAAGGTGGAATAATCTTCCATACTTTGAGATGATCACCACAACATCCCAACTGACAAGGAGGAATTATAACCCACATGAAATGATGAAAATTCAAACACATTGTGCACTACCACTCTACTATATGGTTTTCACTTCATTATAGGAGTTGCACTAGTTGTTGCAATATTTCTATAGGAGCCATAATAATCAATGAGATCTTCCCTTGAGGCTATAGGAATGATATTCAAAGACTTAAATGACTACAATTAGATAAGGTTGGAATCATGTCATTTATTTTTTGACAAATGCCAATTTTTTCTCAATTGTTTATGGGATTTAGAGCCTAGTATTTAGAATCTATAATAGAGCCTAGATTCAACCATAGGGAGCCTACTAACACAACCATGATTCATCAAAATTCTAGGGGGTTAAACAAATTCCAAATATTGCATGGATAGTATTCTTTGAAAATTTGAGAGCATATAATGATGAGGTGGATTTAGTGTTTTCCCTGAAATTTCAAAGTATCAGACAACTAGATTGTTTCATAGCATAAGGGTTTTGGAAATCCACATCATTGAAGTTGTACTTATTAGTAACAAGTATTATTATAGGACTTCCATGGGATAGGGAGGAAAGATAGGAGGTCACTATTGCCAAAAGAAACTTTTTCTTCCAAGATGAATAGTTTGTTGAAGATAATATTGGGATTAAAAGGGAAACCATGCCTCCTCAATGGCATGAGTTCACTTACCATATCCTAAAATACATATCTTCTAAAGGCAGACTTAGTGTGGTTTATGCCTATTAATTCAAACTATTGTATTAGCTTAGGAACCAAGATTATCTACCAACATCCAAATAACTCAACATTCCTAATTTTATGTGTAATCACTAAATGAAAGGGGTGTGAAAGTCAAAAAAGGAAAACATGAATCCTTGACCCATCATGGACTAATCAAGTTGATAGTTTTTTATGCTCTACAAAGAGTAGATCATCCTATTTCATCATCTGGTTTTGTAGATATCAATAGCCAACCTTTCGTAAATAGTTAGAGGACCTTAGTAGAGAAAAGGATTACCTTAAAGAAAAAAGGCAAGACTACTACTATCCTTAGGCCTTCCAAAAAGAAAATTTCCATAATGGAGCAAACAAAAATGGAAATTACAACTACCTTAGTTGAAATAGGGACTCCTTCAAAGAAATAAACTCCTACCAAACCAAGAAGACCACAAAAATAAATAATCCAATCATCTGGTGGGAACACTATACCTTCAGAGGGAACAAACCAATGAGAAGGGACCTATTAAAATTAAGGAAATCTCTCTATAAGTGGTTCATATAGAAGAGACATCTAGTCCCAAGGAGTAGTATGTGTCATCCCTTGACAAGAAAGCATAGTTACATAGAAAGGAGCCTGAAGAAGAATGACAAGGAAAGAAATCGAAGAAGAATCACAATAAGAAGAATAGGGGTGCACTATGCAAACAATGTCGAAATTACATGAAATAGTGCAACAACTACAAGAAACAATATAACTACTAAAATAAACAACATAGAAATCAACAGTATAGGTAGAGCTATGAAAAAAACCACCAAAAAAAATTAAGATGCCTCACACCCAACAAGATCAAGCTCTTCTCCCACAACAAGTTGAAGATACTAAAACAAAGGAATAAGAATCACAACCTATAGAGGAGGTTGGTCCTTCTATAGGAAGGTGGTGCAACTAGAGTCCTTAAGGGTCCTTTCTAATGGGTAACTCATGCGACATCACCTCTTGCCCCATGCCATTCTAGAAATTGAAAAGGAAAAAATAGAAAATATAGAAGGAAGAGGATATCAACAGAGAAAGAGGTGGTATATGTGGTTAAATTACAAGATGGGGTTGGACAAATCAAGAAGGAAACAAAACTCCTCAAATGTCAAGAAGCCTGTAGGAGAGGAAAAAATAGAAAAGTAAAACAAACAATTGAGGAAAAAAATATATCAATTGGAATAAAACAAGTAAGTTGGTAGTGATCATTTGACAATAATGGAGACCAATGAGAGATCATACCCCACTTATCTTTAGAGATGGCCAACTATAGATGACCATCTAGGACCTACAATCTATTTTTTAAAGGATTAGTGGTGTAAGTTCCAGATTTCAGGTTTAGCACAACAAGGAGAAATCCAACTATCGGTATATAAGGGCTTCATCAACATTTATCAAAATTACAGCATGGAGGAAAAATCCAGATTGTGTGAGTTTTACTTAACAAATATGGTATTTCATGACTACTTATCATGGGATCTAAAACCCCATGTGGGGGATGTCCATCTTTTAAAACTTGCCTCGTAGATAAGACATGAAGAATTAAGGGCTTAGGAAGGAAAGAAAACATTGGAAGAATAAATAACCTCATCATTGTGGATAAGGGAAGAAGTACCAAACCCATTAACAATCATTTCAACCCACAACATACTCAAGGAAGACCAACAATGGCTCAAATTTGGAAATAGAGATAGGAGGAGCCTATCCTCCATGTTGTAGACATGCTTAGACTACTTGGAGATGAGGTCATATGTACATGCCATAGCAGATGAAAGGCCCTACTGTAGAGCCTATAGCTAAGAGAATTTCACACACCCACTAGGTTTCACAATGCTTTAGCTAGAACCCCACTTTACAAAATAATAATCCAGAGATCGGGGTTATAGTGGATTGGACTGAAGTTCAACCCCTTATTACTTTTGAGGATGAAATAATAGTGTAGTCAGGAAGAAGAGTCAATAGAATGGAAGGAAATCGAAAGTGAAATTGGATTCGACCTACCATGAGAAACATCTATGTTTGTAGCATGGGATGTTGGGAAAGTTGTTAAGGAGATAATTGAGTAGCAACTCAAGGATCAAGAAGTCTAAAAAAGGTAAAATTGCATAGGGATGGGAAAGCATCTCAGTATGGGCAATTGATGGGCTCTTGAATTATATATGTAAATTCCCATACATAACCTCTAAAACCTAGGAACGCATGTACTCCAAACCTTGATTATTGTGTATATTTTTAATTTACATGCCATTCCTTATGTTGAAGTGTGTTCCTAAAATATTTTTCCCTACTAATGATTTGTGCTACCTTTGGTAGCCTTAGCATCATAATTTTGACAAGTTTTTGAATATCAATAGGTTCCTCTAGCATCCAACCAATATCCTACCATGAAAATAGGGTCCCAATCCCCTCGCCTCTCAATATCTACCAACTAAGGATTTGCTAGAAATGCAAGGACACTGACTGTTAAAAGCAAGATGGTTGTGTAGCAAGCCCCAAGGGGGGAGTCACCATAATTTCCGGTATTTTTTGAAAGAAACGCAACCCTCCTATTGAGGAGGCTAATACCTCACATATTGTATAAAATGAGTAGGGCTCAAGCCAATAGAGACTACTCAGATATAGAGAAAAGGATATTCTTATTGTGCAGATTTTCAATCACCATATTTTCATCTTTTGCAATGACATTTTGTTGTTACTGAAAGAACGCTCATTTTTGCAAGTATTGTGAGCTTCTTTTGTTTGAGGTTCCTGAGCAACTTGGGGAAGACCCATCCACAAGCACTTTGTAACACTTGTTGTATCTTGTGTAGCTTAGTTTTTACATGTTTCTTCAAGTTGTCATCATTTTTGTTTACTATGCAATGATATTTTTATAATCTCATGTGTTGTATGTGTTAGAAATTAATTAACAAAGTAATCAAATACACAAAATATTGTAGAAACACAAATATATAAATGCATAAAACAAGAGAGACACAGATATACATGGTTCACCCAATTTAGGTTACGTTCACAGGGAAACAACCAGTCCTTCCTTTTATATTATCCAACAAAATGAAGAGATACAACCTACAAAAGGTTCGTTGTAATTTCCTCTTCACTCTCATACAACATCCTCTCTCTCACTTAGAATAATAATCCATAGTCACAATAAAATTCCCTCATATAAATTGAGGGGGTTCCTTCTAGGGAAAAGTACCCTAAATTAACATAACTTCTACCATTAGATCATCCGCCTAATGAACAACCCTAATTGACTACGAAATTAAAATATTTTACAAGGAAATTGTTCATCTATTCTTAGCTTCGGGGGCATTTCCCCTGAACCCCCACCGAGGGGCTCATAAAAGTCATTGTTGCCCCCCTAAAGGCGTTTTTTGGAAATACTGAGAGGGGGTGAGTCAGTATTCCTTAGCAATTACCACTTTTAAATATTTTCAGAGCATTAGTTAATCTTCAATTATTATTAATGTTTATCCAGTAACAATAGTAAACAAAAGAACACAATAGGCACAGTAATTTTAGGCAGAAAACCCCCTCCGAGTCAAAAACCATCGAATGCTTTTCTAATGAATTATTTAATATTAAATCCCAACTAAAATGAAAGTTACAACTTCCTAGAATTCTAGAAAAGAATTCTTCTCCAACTCCCACTATAAGGATGCCCCAACACCGTAGTTTCTTCAATAGTCAATTGAATGGATGCCCCAACATCCTAGACCAACCTACCACCCTTAAGTGTTCACAGGATCCAACCTGTAGGCGACTTCATGCACCTGCCTAGCACCTCCCTACCACCCTATAATGATCAAAAGTGAGACAATAGTGTGGAATCCCATACTAAGGATAATGATCCATGATACACTGATTTACAATGATTTTCTTGTACTTGACCGAACACCCAATACACTATGACCTACAACCCAACCATGACATCATCCCAACATTGACTCCTATACCTCCCAACAATGCCTCTTCAAATCTAGGTAGATTGACTCTTTTACAATAATGACTCTTTCAATGATGACTCTTTTACAAATTTACAGTGATGACTCTTTTACAAATTTACAATGATGACTCGTTTACAAATTTACCATGATGACTCTTTTACAAATTTACAATGATGACTCTTTTACAACAATGGCTTTTTGACAAGACCTGACACTTGACTCGACATTGATTCTTGGATCACTTGCAGATGTTGAGGTATTTTTGTGCTTGCCTCAAGTAATGGTACTTTGGCATTGCATGTCCTTCTAGTGTGTGTTTGAGTTGTTCTAAAGTGTCATCCTTCCTACACATGCATTAATAAGCAAGACCCAAACAAATATAAAACAATATACTTACGATGTCCTGTAAAAACATATGTCAGAGATGATACTCAAAATTCAAATGAAAACACTAATCATGCATACCTTGTTGTAGCAAAATTACCCTTGATTTTTTATGTGTAGTCCCTACTGCAGTGATCCTTGAATGCATACTTTTCCTTGTCTTCTAGGAGCTCTATATTGAATCTATTGTATCTATGTAATTTTGGATATCCAAGATCTATAATTTTATCCTATGGTATCCCTCTAAGTCCTCTTTCCAACCCCATAGGTCTGATCAAGATTGGATTATTCAAGAAAGAGTTAAGACCAATCTCCCATGATGACCTGATTATAGACTGGTTGAGTATAGAAAACTTGTACAAAGTACCACGTGTCATTGTTTCAACCTTCGGCCCTGAAAATGATACCCAAAAAACTATAGCCTGTTCTATTTCTATCACTATTTATGTTATTTGAATCCATTGCTCAAAGAGAAATTTATGAATATTTTCACGATGTCACATTTTTGACATGGAACTCGGGAGCCTGCAAAAACCCTAACTTCCTCATATAATATTTTAAAAAATATAGCGAACCAAGATCTAAAATTTGGTCACGAGTTGCATCAATATTTCATCTCAAATGGGTTTTAATTTTATCTTTTTAAGGTTTATACTAAAAACATTATAACGAAAATTCAATAATGACCTGTTTGAAGTAGCGAAATCCTAGAATCTAAGGCTCTAAACTTGGTTCTAAACAGACCTTCAAATTTTATCATAATTTTGTGCCCTCGCCAAACCTCAATGAAACCTTAAACTCCCTACAACAGATCTTGTGTTAGAAACTCATGAAGGCCAAAAAATTACAGAGGTATTCTCACAAGATAGTTCATTAAAAAGTGCTTGCTAGAGGAGGATATGAGGGTCACTATTTATAGAAATGTCTTGAGTTGAGAGGGTCCTCAACAAGTGAACGTTAGAGGGATTTTAGGAGCATAAAAAATTATTAATTATTGACTATTCAATCACCGCAACCAATGATGAGTTTCATGTCACAACCCCATGGGTTTTAGCCCACTAACTATGGTTACTAACTTCAAACATGAATAAATCTCAAACTGTGAAGAACTACATGGCATGCCATATATCAACGGAAACATCTCGACAAGTAGAATCAATCTAGAAGATCCCTGACCCAAAATAGGATAATTTTTCAAGTAAAAATTCCCATTCAAGATAGGGGTATTCCCTGGTGCTGCTTGGGTTAACATCAATGATAACCACTGATCAACAATGTTATTGCCCCATTAGGAAGAGGGATCCAACATGGATGAAAAAAAAATACCTCTGAAAAATCAAGACAATAATCATACTCCACACCCAACAAGATGGTTTTTTCATTGATGTCAACCCATGGAGTTGACTAGGTTTGAATTTGACTAAAAACACCAGTCGTTGATGTCAAATGGTTAATGAACGCTTCTTAGTAATTGTCGGATTACATCAAGATGACAGCTAGTGATCCAAGAGGATCTTAAAAGGACAAATTTTCAAATTCTTCAGAACATAACAAAATCATTCTCAAATCAAATACCTCGTCATTCTGAATGCGACGGTATGAATGACACCTCAAACCGACATCTTATGAAGAAGTTATGGCATGCTGACATCCGTAGTACAGACGTTGACATCAGTCATACAGATGTTTATGTCAACAAGATGACATGGAAGTATGAACCAATCACAATATGAAGTCAAAAGGGTGGCGTGGCAGTACAGGACAACTTGGCCATGACAAGTGTTGCATCAAATTAGTGAGCCAATGAGGAGCCGCCATGTGGTGCCCGGCTGGTGGTTTGTTAAGCAAGCGAAAAATTAGACAGAGGGTGGTCACCGTAATACGACCATTGGTGGTGGCGAAATAGTCACCCCATTGCTTTTATCGGTGACCCCCAAGGAGCGTTAGATTTTTCCCAATTTTTTGCGAGGATTCCAATGGTGCAACCAATTTATTTAGCAGAGGTATATATTTTCAAGCCATCCTCAGAAGTGGAGGTATAAGGTGTCATTTTCTAATTTTGTAATTTGATTTGACTTCCAATTAATGAAAGAGGCCTTTCCACATTGGGCAAGGCCTAGAGACGTAGCCCATACTGGGTGAAATATGTTATCAAGTTGTTTTTGTTTCTTTAATCTCATGGTTGCTTTTGAATTATGCTTCTTTATGTGTTTATGTCACTTGGTTACATGCTCTTTTAAATGCAATTATGTATGCATCCTTGAAGTAAAATATTTGGATCAACTATAATGTTGGATGGTTGAAAACCCAAGTCCTAGGGTTTGGGTTCCATGCACTGAGGATGTACCCGACTTTGTCGGGGGTCTTTGGTAGGTAAAATCATTGATTTTGGGTCAGAGATATATGTCATTAGTTTCTCCTTGAAAATAAGTTTTTGTTGATATATGCTATACCCTGATATTGAACCCGTCTTCTTCTTTCCTCTACTCGGCTCTTCAAGGGTAGCAGGTTTTTTAGGGCACATCACCTTGATGTAACGATGGATAATAGATTATGAGAAGTGCTCAGCAATGTAGGAACATATGCTTGTATCTCTCTGTAAGAAGAGCTTGAGAGAAATGGTAGCGAGTCATAGGGATGACTTATGGCATCTTGGTATATTCCATTATCAAACATTTGGATTCAACACATTATAGGGTGTATGGTTTAGTGATGTGACAATTTTCTTATGGCCTCCTGACGATTACTCATTCATGAGTAGTGCAGTGACAGTGGATATGACATGGTTAGTTTGAGCAATGATGGTGATGTACAGTGATCAGTGATGAGCAATGTTCAACAATTAGCAATGATTGTTCAGTGGGTTGACTTGGAAGTGATCAGTTGAATAGTTTTGTGTAGAAAGACTTGACAGGATATACATATTCATTACAACCTTCTATGGATTCAGAGCATAGGGGGGTCTAGTGTTAAAATTGTGAAATGTAATCTATTGAATCTTATGGCTGATTGGAGTCACCTTCAGGTTGTGGCTTGAGAACACTTCAGGGTAGTTCTAGGGAAAGTTGTGGCTTGCGCAGGCCATTGTGGTGTCCATTTAGTTGTGGCTGAAAAACTAACTGGGTAACGAAGCATCCTTTCCGACAGTAGCTAGTAAATAGAGTGTTGGGGCACTCATCAGGTTATGGCCTGATCTATAGGGCGTTGGAGCATCCTTTTGGTTGGAACATGATGTAAGGGTTTAGTAGCATCCTCCAGGTTATGGCGTGTGAATTAGGGGATTGACTCATCCCTCAATTGTAGTTGAAATCTTGATGTAAATAATATTTATCTTAAAGAGAGAAGAAGACATTTACAAGAGAAGCATTTGGTGGTTTTTGACCCAAAGGGGGTTTCCAACCTAAAAATATTTGTGTCTATAGCTTTATCTTCTTACGTTGTTGTATGGTGTTGTCTACTGATGATTATTGTTTATAATTGTTGAAGAATAACATTAATAATAACTAATGCTATGAAAAGGATTAAAATATGCTAATTACTAATAAATATTGGTTCATCCCCATCACAGTATTTCTAACAATTGGTATCACAACAGGTTCCTTCATGTTAATTTTTGGTATGTTATATGCTAGAGAAATTTATTTAATTTCTTTTACATTAGCATAAAGTAAACTGCAGATAGAACATAAATATAAATCGCAGAAGAAAAGCCAAGACAAGAGGACACAAGATGTGGCGCAAGCCAAGGACAAACCCCACAATGTGTGGGGAAACCCTTGATCAATTCTTCTTTTATTTTCTTCAAAGTTTAGCAGAGAGAGGGAGAGAGAGAGATAGTACATTTACAACAGAAATCAACACTTTGACTTATCTAGATCTAGCATTAGATCATTTCGTATAATGATGAGATCAGTTGAAAACATTTTTGCTTCAATTGATTCTCAAGATGACTCCTTCACCTATCATCATGCTGCATTTGGTCCTCTTGCTACCCCATGCTACACTAATCATGATAATCATCATGCTCCCCATGTCCATGATCTTATCATGCTGCCCTTCATGTTCATGATCTTATCATGCTGCCCTTACTAATATGCATCATCATCATTCTGTTGTCCTTACTGATGTGTATTATCATCATACCGTTGTGCATCATGTCCATGTTCCCATTCAACTGCTGCCCATGTCCATGTTCTCATGCTCCATGTCATCATGCATCATTATTGCTTTGATGAGAATGACATTCTTTGCAGAGGTGATCGTTGCATATTGGTGCATCATTTAATACTTTAAGTCACAGTTGTACAAGATGTATGTTATTGTGATCTATATACCGAGATCTTCCTTTTAACGTTTCATAGCACATCAAGACTGTGCTTAGATGTGCCTAGATTACATATCATGTACAACGTATATTCATCATATAAAGTCTTTTATCTACGAATGTGTCATCATGTACATCATACATAAGCCTCCATGGTCTGCTTATAAATGTCATCAAACATCTACATATAAAGTCCTTTATGAACAACGTATAAAGACCTTAATGAATAGTGTATTAAGAAGTCTCCATGATCTACTTATAAATGTCATCAATGATCTGCGGCTAGGGCTGAGTGTCACCATTAACTGCGTATGAGTCTTTGCTACTATGGCAAAGTGCGGTTAGGTGACTTCCTTATTGCAGCCACTGCAGTTAGGGCATTACTGCGGCCTTTATTACCCTTACAGCATCTTCATTACCATGACTGCAGCTTTTACGTGCTTCATTATGTTATCACTGCGGCTTCCATGCTTCAGTTGTGATTTCAAGCCTTGACCCATTACATAGACTACTGCGTGTAAGAATATTTGCCCTGTGTATTAATTTGGGCATCACGTTGACTGTATAAATGTCATGAACAACGTATAAGTGAGTTTCCATGAGCAGTGTAATAGTCGTCTTCTTAGCAATGAGTTAGAGAATTATTTGACTATGTATATATGTCTTCATGATTGCGTTGAAGGAGTCTCCTTGTCCCTATGTTGGATCTGCATACGTTGGCTAGGGCATCATCAAACAAGGACAACATATTATTTTTGTGACTCTCCTTCTCCAAAAACCCAAGACATGTAGAGGAGATCACATCAAGAATGTGTGTTGAAATGACTTCAAGTCCTCTATATTTATACTAAAACATATATGATGAATAGTCATGACATTTGGGCTTGTTTAGCCTATGTAAGAGCTGGTCGGCTAGACAATAAAACCATAATCTAAATAAATTCATATCTCCATAAATACATATCGGAATTGGATGATCTTGGATCAATCCTATACCTCTCAATGAGAGGGATCCAATAAAAATATCAGCTACCATAAAGAAGCTGACCCACATGGAGTTTGGCCCTAGTTTCCAATTTAACACTCCCTCTCCACTAGGGAGAACTCCATCCACTGATCCATATTTCCAACTGTACTATCTCTATCATCAGTGCCCTGCACTGCTTTGCCCAGCTCTGTTGGCTCTGCTCAACTCCGTTGTCTCTGCTCTGCTCTACTCTGCTCAGCTCTGCTCAACTCTGCTAGCTCTGCTCTACTTTGCTCAGCTCCTCTAGCTCTACTTTCCTCAGCTCCGCTAGCTCTGCTTTGCTTTGCTCAGCTCTACTAGCTCTGTTGGATCTGCTTAGCTTTGCTCTCCTCAACTTAGCTCTACTGAACTATGAAGAAGAAGAATTAATCTAGAATGTCTCATACCATTCTCCACTGACCTGAAGTCAGTCTCAAAGTGCATACCACTGGTCCCAAACTTGTCTCAACCAACCCGAAGTCAGCTTCATAGTAAGCACCACTCCTACCACTGGTCCCAGACTAGTATCGTAGTCTCAAAGAGTGTACCATTGGTCCTAGACCAATCTTAACCAACCTGAAGTCAGCATCATAGTATGTACCACTCTCACTGGTCCCAGACCAGTACTACACTGACACAAAGTCAGTCTCAGAGTATGTACCACTGGTCCCAAACTAGTGTCAACCAACCCAAAGTCAGTGTCATAGTATGGTACAACTCCTACCACTAGTCCCAGACCAGTATCACAGTCTCAGAGAATGTACCACTGGTCCCAGGCCAGTCTCAACTGACCCAAAGTCAGCGCCATAGTATGTACCACTCTCACTGGTCCCAAACCAGTACTGCACTGACACGAAGTCAGTCTTAGAATATGTACCACTGGCCCTAAACCAGTCTCAACCAATGCGAAGTTAGTGTCATAGTATGGTACAACTCCTACCACTGGTCCCAGACTAGTATCGCAGTCTGAGAGAGTGTACCACTAGTCCTAGACCAGTCTCAATCGACCCGAAGTCAGTGTCATAGTATGTACCACTCTCACCAGTCCCAGACCAGTACTGTACTGACACAAAGTCAGTCCAAGAGTATGTACCATTGGTCTCAGACCAGTGTCAACTGACCCGAAGTCAGTGTCATAGTATGGTACAACTCCTACCACTAGTCCCAGACCAGTACCATTGATACTATATCAATGGAGGTCATCATAGCATAGGGAGTATGGTAGATACAACGATGCATCCATTGCTACTACTATGGTCCCTAGCTTCATTTCCCTGCTCATTGATCAAATGAGAGGTACTTCCCATGAGTCCCAGGCTGCATGGGTAGGATCCCTCGATAGGAGAACTAATCAATCCTATCCTCACAGGAGAACACATCAATCCTGCCACAATCACCATGGAGAACACATCAATCCAGGCCGCCATGGAGAACACATCAATCTAGGCCTCACACGAGAACACATCAATCCTACTAAAATTTCCATGGAGAACACATCAATCTAGGCCTCACAGGAGAACACATCAATCCTGCTACAATCGCCATGGAGAACACATCAATCCAGGCCTCACAAGAGAACTAATCATCTTGCTACACAGGAGAGCGAATCATCCTGTTTCACAAGAGAGCGAATCATCTTGTTCCAATGCACTACTAGGAGAGAGTGAGTCACCCTATGGTCGTATGTTGCTCCAGTAAGAACCGTAAGCCCCCCAGAGCTCCCAGAGCTCAATGTATTCAACATGTAGGACCCTTTTTACAAAGGTCTCTCGATGACTCCAAGTCGTTGGGGAAAATCACAAATTTGATCTTTCCCCAGGGCTTTGACCTGTACATCATCTCAATGCAATGGAGCCTCCTTTCTCATCGACTTACCATATCCTAGATAAGGCAGTATTTGATGTCTGTTTGCTGGAGCAATTGTCGAATATGGGATTCCTCAATAATTGAATCCCACCTCTTCACTTAAGAGCTTCCATAACCATGCAGCTTCATACGAGATCATACTCGTAGCCGTGTATTCAT
Source organism: Pinus taeda (assembly GCA_000404065.3). Lineage (NCBI taxonomy): Eukaryota > Viridiplantae > Streptophyta > Pinopsida > Pinales > Pinaceae > Pinus > Pinus taeda. Next base: position 66,680 of record APFE030438980.1, read on the forward strand.
TCTTGGCAGTGCTTATAGCAACTGACTTCTACTTCTTGCATCGAAGCAGAATCCAAAGAGAACCAGCACTGAAAAGTTCTCTAGTGATCCTCCACACTTCTTGCCCATTCAGCATTGGAATAATAATGTAATTTCATCTTTCCGGCAGTGTATCTCAATCCATGAGATTGTGCCCTGAAGATATCTCAGAAGATTCTTGGTACCAATCCAGTGAGGCTCAACCAAATATGAGTTCACCATGATAACTGAAAAACATATGTCTAGATGGAGGTTCACCAAGAACATCAATGCGAATGAGTTTATGAAACTCAGAGGCATTCCTAAATCTGGTCCGACATCACTACCATATAATTTATGATCCTCGAGGTAGTCATAGGCTTGCAATTTATCATTCCACATCCGGAATCCAACTCTGTCTGTCTTCTACAAATAAGAGGCTCTGCACCTATTAGACATAGGTGTCGGTATCATCCTCAATATTTGGGTAAAGGTTTGGATCGGTTTCACTCTTAGTGAATCTCAGCTTCATCCGATAGCTATCAATCCTCTCATATTACGCCCGGGGTGCTTTGCTTCAAGCCATAGAGGGCTTTCTTCCACCAACATACATGAGATTCCTAATCATCAATCTCAAACCCCTCAGGTTGTTCCAAACCTGTGGACCTGCTACCTGAGGGGGAATTGTCCCCTTGTAAGATTTTCCTTTGGTACATCTCAGACATGTACCTTCATGCTCTTTTTGAATTCAGACATCTATGTCACCATCTGACTCACAGACCTCCAGAGCTATGTCAATGGACATGGTCCCCAGTGGACTTCCTGCAACTTGATACAACCCTGAACTCAAAAACATCTTTGAAAGTTTAATTTTCAAACACGTACCTTTCCATTGACGAATGCCACCATAAAACCTTTGAATTCCATTCCCTTTTCAGAATAGGTGGCATCAGTTCCAAGTGTAATACCACAATTGTTTCTATCTCTACCAAATTAGAGAGTGCACCCTTCTATCCGATGAAGTGCCTTGAAGCACTACAATCAATATGCAAGATTCCCAAAGAATATGAAGGAGAGGACCAATACAAGATAACACTTCTTTATCAGAAACAATATTTGATTCTTCTTACCTGGGGTTCCTTGCTTCCTTGAGGATTCAGCCGTGTCTTTAATGACCTACATCTCTATCATTTGGACACTCCTTCGCATAAGGGCCGAACTCATAACCAATCCATCTACCTTTCCATCCACCCTTAGATCCAAACTTCCCAATGAAGTGATCTTTAGGTATGCCATCAGAAACTTCCGCTGCATCATTCTGATAACATTCTCTGCTTCAACTTCACTCTAGGTGAATTATGAGAAACCCATTGATCCTTCTATCTTGTCCCAACTGTCTTCGGTGATTTCTCTTCCACTCTTGCTTGGGCATTGTCTTCGCCTCAGCTCTGATACCATGTTAATTTTTGGTATGTTCTATGCTAGAGCAATTTATTTAATTCCTTTTCCATATTAGCAATCACATCAGCATAAATTAAACTGCAGATAGGACGTAAATATAAATCACAAAAGACAAGCCAAGACAAGAGGACACAAGATGTGGCACGAGCCAGGGACAAACCCCATGATGTGTGGGGAAACCCTTGATAAATTCTTCTTTTATTTTCTTCAAAGTTCAGCAGAGAAGGGGAGAGAGAGAGAGATAGTACATTTACAACAGAAATCAACACTTTGACTTATCTAGATCTAGCATTAGATCATTTTGTATAACGATGAGATCAATTGAAAACATTCTGCTTCAACTAATTCTCAAGATGACTCCTTCACCTATCATCATGTTGCATCTGGTCCTCTTGCTGCACCATGCTACACTAATCATGATAATCGTCATGCTCCCCATGTCCATGATCTTATCATGCTGCCCTTCATGTTCATGATCTTATCATGCTGCCCTTACTAATATGCATCATCATCATGCTGTTGTCCTTACAGATGTGTATTATCATCATACTGCTATGTATCATTTCCATGTTCTCATTCAACTGCTGCACATGTCCATGTTCTCATGCTCCATGTCATCATGCATCATTATTGCTTTGATGAGAATGAAATTCTTTGCAGAGGTGATTGCTACATATTGGTGCATCATTTAATACTTTAAGTCACAATTGTATAGGATGTATGTTATTGTGATCTATATACCGAGATCTTCCCTTTAACGTTTCATAGCACATCAAGACTGTGCTTAGATGTGCCCAGATTACATATCATGTACAACATATATTCAACATATAAATTCTTTTATCTACGAATGTGTCATCATGTACAGTATACATAAGCCTCCATGATCTGCTTATAAATGTCATCAAAGATCTGCGTATAAAGTCCTTTATGAACAGTGTATAAAGACCTTAATGAACAATGTATTAAGAAGTCTCCATGATCTACTTATAAATGTCATCAATGATCTGCGGCTAGGGCTGAGTGTCACCATTAACTGCGTATGAGTCTTTGCTACTGCGGCTAAATGTAGCTAGGTGACTTCCTTACTACGGCCACTGCAGTTAGGGCATTACTGCGGCCTTTATTACCCTTACAACGTCTTCATTACCATGACTGCAGCTTTTATGTGCTTCATTATGTTATCACTGCAGCTTCCATGCTTTGGTTGTGATTTCAAGCCTTGACCCATTACATAGACTACTGCATGTAAGGATGTCTGCCTTGTGTATTAATTTGGGCATCACGTTGACTGTATAAATGTCATGAACAACGTAACCATGAACATCGTATAAGTGAGTTTCCATGAGTAGCACAATATTCCTCTTCTTAGCAATGAGTTAGAGCATTATTTGACTGTGTATATATGTCTTCATGACTGAGTTGAAGGAGTCTCCTTGTCCCTGTGTTGGATCTACATACGTTGGCTAGGGCATCATCAAACAAGGACAACATATTCTTTTTGTCACTCTCCTTCTCCAAAAACCCAAGACGTGGAGAGGAGATCACATCAAGAATGTGTGTTGAAATGACTTCAAGTCCTCTATATTTATACTAAAACATATATGATGAATAGTCATGACGTTTGGGCTTCCTGAGCCTACGTAAGAGCTGGTCAGCTAGATAATAAAACCATAACTAAATAAATTCATATATCCATAAATACATATCGGAATTGGATGATCTTTGGATCAATCCTATACCTCTCAATGAGAGTGATCCAATAAAAATATCAGCTGCCATAAATAAGCTGATCCACATGGAGTTTGGCCCTAGTTGCCAATTTAACACTTCAATACCAGTTTAACAGGTGGATGGAAGATCTTAGAATATAGAGATAGGAAAATCAAAAAGGAAAGTTGCCAAGCATTCAAGGGATTCAAAGGAAGTTCCAGGTATGGAAGTTATTTCATATTATATTATTGATGATAACAAAAAGGAAGCTCTTGAAGAAGAAGAGGAAATGAGTGAGATCAAATTTCAAATTGAAGTGGTCAAGTTTATAAAGGAACTCAAGAGTGAAAGGGAAAGGGAAAAAATTTTGGAAGTAGAATTGGAAATACCAAAAGGATGTACCGAAAAACTTAATAAGAAGAATGAAGAATTTGAGGAAATTATCAGTAGTCTGAGAATCCAAGTAGAAGAAGCCAGAAAATTCAAAGATTCAAAGAGTCGTACACTCAAAGAAGAAGTTTCTCTTTTGAAACTCCAAGTGCAAGAAGCAGAGAAAAAAGAGAAGGATTTTGACAAGAAAATTAAAGGAATTTGATCAAAGGTACAAATTTGCAGTTGACCAGAAGCAAAAGGAATTATATACATCTTCAACATAAATAAGAAGGCAGTGAAGAAAATGAAAAATAGAAGGAAAAAATAAAGGTACTCAACAAAGAAGTATATAAGTCTAATGTTCTAAGGCTAGAGGTTGAAGAAGCAAAAAGTAGAAGACAAATCTTGAAAAGTTGGTTTCAAGAAGACTTTGCTTAAAAGTAAGAAGAACTTGATACATCTCTTGATGAGATCAACAAGATTAAAGAATTACAAAAATAAAAATTGCAGGACATGATAGATAAAGAAGTGGCATAGTTGAAGATGAAGGTAGAAAAAGTAGGTAAGTCTTTAGTTGAAAGGTACAAACTCCACATCTTTGCAAAGTCAAATTGAGAAGAAGACTAAACCTAAGAAGAACATTACAACTTCGAAGAATGATGCCAAAGCAGTCAAAGGAAAATGAAAAAAAGAATACACCACCTCCGAATAAGAATGAACCATCCAAACAAGATAAATCATCCAGGTACTTTCGTCCATTTAATGGGTTTTGTTTTCATGTGCTAACTGTGTACATATTCCTAGGGATTGTAAAGTTGTTGATAGGTACAATTATCAAGGACCACCACCTCTGAATGAATTATCTAGGTATGCACGTTCATTTAATGGTTATTGTTTTTAATGTGCTATCTATGGAAATATGGCTAGGGATTGTGAATTTTTTGACAGGTGCAATCATTATCTGCAAAACCCTAGAAGCAATTTTGTAGGATCACAAGACAGATACCAAACAGAATCTTCTATGGGTGACATTGAATGTGTTATCACTTAGAGGAAACCTAGATGCGGGAAAACCTCCAAAGTAACCTCGAACCTCTTTGAGGTTGAAGGATGGCCCTTTCAACCTGGAGAGGGATCTCTCCCTAAAACACAACTACTCTAAGTCATTCTAGAAGTGGGCTTTACACTTTAAGCTTTGTGGCTAGATTTAGTTCATATGGATAAAATTTAGTTGGGTTGTTTGAAAAACACAACATTGAACATGGATTCCAGTGCTAACAAATAATGCTACATATCTAATGAGCAGGATACAAAAACCATGATAGTAGCAAATCCTTTGACAAATTGAGAGTTTGGAAGAAAATAACTAAAGTGAGACAAAATTATAGTTTATTGAGGTAACAAATACTAATGGTTGAGAATGATTATAAATAGAATAAATGAATCTATATCTCATACACTGAAATTTCCAGACATGAAGAAAAGTTTTTATAAACAAAGAGAAAACTGAGAGGGAACTACAACACATGAATTTCCTATAAAATGCTCATCAAAAACTATATTATATTTAAGACTACTCAAATATACCATCATGCAAATGTTTTCAGTAAAATCCAATCTTTACTTCCTCTACTGTCTTTTTCTTTATAGAAAAGACAAAATAACTAAAACAAGTTTCTAGCAAAACTTAATTACAAAATCTAAAAATAATAACAATGTACATCTCAAATACATGCATATAGAACTTTCTAGTCCCATCTGCATCTAAATACCATGATGTTTCTAGATTCATGATTGGAGAAAAGGACAAGCAAGTCGAGTTTGGTGAGGTGGCATCCAAATCAACAATTGTTCGTGAGCTTTTTGCTCACGAAATCCTAAAAAATAGGGTCTAGTATTCCCTTTGAAAATCTAAAACCGTGATAGAATTTCGAAAATCGAGAGAGGTTTTTCTCAATTGGTCCATTCTGGACAAACACCTCTTTTAGTTTCATAAAATTCGTTCTCATTTGTTTGTAAATTTTGTCCAAAATTACTGTGTTGTACACGAAAACAAAGTTTTAATTGGCGATTTTGCTGACACACTAACTACCAGCATTTCCTTTGCTTGTTTTTAGAATTCACTAACAGTGGGAATTTCAACATTTATCTTGTCAAATTTTACCAATTTAACAGCAAAGTTACCAAACTTACAAATTAAAACATGAATTTAAAAAATGAAACAAGTTTAACAGTGGAGCAAGGAAAACATTATGATTCGAGAAAATCGTTATGATTTTGGGAAAACACGTTTTAAAGCATGATTAATCGAAAAATCATACACTGATGGTGGAATAAAAATCTATGATTTAACATCACACCTACCCATGGCACACTTTCATACCTCATCATTGACGCTTACGTGGTCAATGTAATTCCAAATTTTAAATTTGAAAAATGCTTTTGGCCCTGACAATCGGCTTGCGAATTTTATTAGAAACACTAATAAGCTTGGTTTCAGTGAATTTATTCATAAAATATAATCAAAACACTTACAACTTTGATATCCTCGTTATCGGTGATTTCCCTATATATTACAACTAAAATGCTGACACTAAAACTGTCAGCATTTTCTGAAATTTTTTAAGAACAGAGTTAATGTGATAATAGTTGGCTTCACAGGGGCGATGTCGATCATAGATAGCAACGAGAACCCCATAGACCAAAGGCCTAATCCATTGGGTGGATCCCAACCAATAACGTTGCGACCTGTAAACTGTACCACACTACAAATGTAAACTAAAACTAAAAGTTCCTACAAAACATGCTCAAAGTGCTTAGCTTATTGGCACACCAACCTATCCTAAACTGCTAAAATAATTGTTAAATAAAATAATAATAAAAATGTCAATACAACTAGTCAAGTAGCTTCTCAAATAATGTAGCTCCTTGATTGCGCTTTTTTCCTTTCTCCACATCAGTAGATTGTCCTTTCTTAATCTTAGCTTTAGCAGGCATAAATACATCACTCTTTACTTTACTCCATTCTTGCAACTTATTTAAAAAGTTGAAAAGAAATTCATTATTGATCAAATCTGAAAACTTGGGCCTGCTTATTAACTCTAATAAGAATACAAAAGGATCCTCAAATTCTTTCAAATTGATCTCACAACAATGTAAAAGACTATCACTTTGATGTCTCATCTCTTCAACTGCATATTTGTTTCCATGCATCTCAATCCAATGGTTGTCATAAAGAGGCTAAAAATCTTCATATGACAATTGCAATGGAATACTTTTTGATAAAGAAAATATCTCTGGTTTCTTTTGAGAATTAGCATCCTTACAATCATCATTTTCAAAATCTCTATAAGTTAAAGATTGTGAATCTGAATTGACAAAACTCTCCATATATAAAGCCATAGGATCATGACTAACATGAAAATATTCTTGATGATCTATAATGTTGTCACTTTGTCCCAGTAAACCTATGTGATTTTGTAGCGGTTCACGTTCCTCCACTTCATTTATGATTTTAAATTTCTCTTTCAGCAACTTGAGTGAAGAAAAGCATAAAGGCAAAGATTTACCCTCAGCTAATTGATCTCTTTTTATTTCCAATGTTGTAACTGTGATATATAGGTTGAGTGCTTTCATTAAACTGTTGAAAATGAACATTTTTTTATGAAGGAAATATAATTGGTTGTTCATGAAAGTTATCATAATAATCATCATATTCATCATATATAAGGAAAATAAAAATTGGGAGCATCAACTTGTTTTTCGACAAGCTTATTATTGCTCTTTGCGAAAACATCATTATTGAGACTTTCAAGAAAATGTATGATATTATCAATCCTTTTCTCATAATGAAATAGATCAAGATTTAGAACAAGTCTCTTTTGAACATGCTCACTGTCTTTTTCATCTACATTTGTTTCATCCAAGACCTGTTTTGGGAGTTTCTCACATGCTTGAAGATTCTCATCTATTTCCTGAGCATCAATAAACATTTGTTGTTAGGTCACAGATCTCATGTTCATGAGACGGTAAGAAAAAAAATGAATGAAAGGTTGTTGCATAAAGTAACATGGCGAAAACTTCATGAGGTTGAATGTCTCTAGGCATATTGTCATAAAGACTGAAAATTTTCCTATTGAACATAGGGACAGTTTCATCCCTTTGTTTCTCTATGCCATGAAACTCTAAAAAATGTTGATACATGGATTTCCTCTTGCCCCAAAATTTCATAAAAATATAACTCAGTTCCTTCCATGAACCAACTGATTTAGGCTTTAAATGTCTCGACCATTCTTTAGCATCCCCTTGTAATGATTGAGAAAAAGTTCTCAGGTAAACATCATCATGCTCAACTTCAAAAAGATCTACAAAATGCTTGAAGGCTTGAATGGGTTTTTCTGTTGCAAAGTTGTCAAGTTCCCCATCAAACTTGGGAAGGTATTTATAATGTTTCAGAGGAAAATCATGGAAGGAATTTGGAAATATTAAGGGCATATATCTCTCTTGAATCTTGGAAGGTATAAGATCATATACAAGGGGCGTAATATCAGCCTTGATCACATGAGGCTCATAAGACTGGTCATGGACATCATATGGCTTGGATGAAAAAACTTGGTGAAGATCAGCAATGCAAGAAGAAGGTATATCTACAAATTTTAAAAAATGATATACAAGTGTAGATCTATGGTCTAGATTCGAATAGAGTAAGCCAAGGAAAATTCTTCTGATATGCTCAAGAAAGGACAAGAAGTAGTTGACAAAAAATAATATTACATCTTGGATAAAACTCAAGCTTTGAGACTTGGTTTTCTCGTATTTTCCTTTCATGTCTATGTCAATAAAGTTTGTCCTCTAGTGGAGTTTTTGAATTTGATTTTGAAGCTTGATTGGAATTCCCAGGTGAATGATGCACAACTTGCTTATGTCTAAAAACAGTTCACCATCAACAATCAGATATGGATCTTTGTCATACTACCCAGGGATGATATCACCTTTGTTCCTTGGCAATGGCGCCAAAACGTTATCACTTAGAGGAAACCCATCTGCAGGAAAACCTCCAAGGTAACCTCGAACCTCAGTTGAAAGTTGGCCCTTTCAACTTGGAGAGGGATCTCTTCCTAAAACATAACTACTCTAGGTCACTGTAGTAATAGGATTTACACTTTAAGCTTTGTGGCTAGATCTAGTTCATATTGATAAAATTTGGTTGGGATGTTTACAAAAAACACCATTAGGCATGGAGGCTAGTTCTAACAAATAATGCTATAGATCTAATGAGAAGGATACAAAAACCATGATAGCAACAAATCCTTTGAAAAATTGAGAGTTTGGAAGAAAAGAATTGAAGTGAGACAAAATTATAGATGATTGAGGTAACAAATACTAATGGCTAAGAATTATGAGAAAGAGCATAAATGAATCTAGATCTCATACACTGAAATTTCCATACATGAAGAAAAGTTTTTATAAACAAAGAGAAAACTAAGAGGGAACTACAACACATGAATTTCCTATAAAATGTTCATAAAAAACTGTAATATATTTAAGACTGTTCAAATATACTAGAATACAAATGTTTTTAATAAAATCCATCCTTTATTTCCTCTACTGTCTCTGTCTTTATAGAAAAGACAAAATAATTAAAACAAGTTTCTAACAAAACTTAATTACAAAACCTAAAAATATTAATAGCATACATCTCAAATACATGCATATAAAACTTTCTAATCCTATATGCATCTAAACATCATGTCATTGTTGGATTCACAATTTGAGATAAGGATCAACAAGTCGAATTTGGTGAGGTGGTATCCAAGTCAACAATTGTCCATGAGATTTTTCCTCACGAAATCTTGAAAAATAGTGTCCAATGATCCCTTTAAAAATACAAAACCGTGATAGATGTTAGAAAACCAAGAGAGGTTTTTCTCAATGGGTCTCTTTTGGACAAAAACACCTTTTAGTTTCGTAAAATTCATTCTCATTTGTTTGGAAAGCATGCCCAAAATTACTTTTTTGTACAAGAAAACAAAGTTTTAACCGGTGATTTCGCTAACAAACTAACTGTCAGCATTTCCTTTATGTCTGTTTTTAGAATTCATTGATAGTGGAAATGTCAACATTTCTCTTGTCAAGTGTTACCAATTTAACAGCAAAGTTACCAAACTTATAAATGAAAACATGAATTTACAAGATGAATTAAGTTTAACGGTAGAGCAAGGAAAACATTACAATTCAAGAAAATAATTATGATATGGGGAAAACACGTTTTAAAGCATGATTAATCGACAAACCATACACCGGTGGTGGCAGAAAAATATATGATTTAAATCACACCTACATGTGGCATGCTTGCAGACCTCATCATTGACACTGACGTGGCCAATGTAATTCCAAATTTGAAATTTGAAATTTGTTTTTGACGCTGACAATCAGCCTGTCAATTTTATTGGAAATGTTGATAAGCCCATTTTCAGCAAGTTTCTTCATAAAATATAACCATAACACTTAAAATGTTGATAGCCTTGCTATTAGTAATTTCCTTGTTTATTACAACTAAAATGCTTACACTGAAACTGACAACATTTTCTAGAATTTTTTAAAAACAAAGTTAATTTGATAACAAAATCCTTCAAATTTCATAATTACAGAGACATAGCTCGAGAATGTAGATACAATCCTGATAAGGAATGTTACAAATGTCATAAATATGGACACATAGCTCGTCACTACAAGTACAAGATGGAATCAACCATAAATGAAAATCTTGACAACAAGAATAAGAAGGTTTGGAAAAGAAAATAGGTACAAGATGAACATGTACAATATAAGCAAGAAAAGTAGGAGGGAAACAAAGTCTCGGCAGTTATGCTTTCAGGGTTCATAATAGGTTGTAAGGAATCAATTGTTGCTTCCGTTAATGACTCGAGTCAAGATGGTACGTTGGATGATACACTATTTTTAACAATCTCACTCATCGACTCCTTGAATTATGAAGAAGGGAAGTCTATACAGTAGTATGTGGCATAGTTTTACCATAGACAAACAAACAACATGGACATAATGGAAACTTTAGGAAAAATGTGTCAAATTCATAATACGTTTAGCGAGATCATAACAATTAAAGGATTACAAGTCCATAGGGATTGCTAGTGTCAGAGGAATTATTTTCTTCAAGGGGAGAATAGGAAGATAACAGGTCCACGGGAAATAGGCCGATTGTCAAGGGGGAGTCACCCTTTGCCTTTGATGTCAAAGGGGGAGAGAAAAGCCTAATAAGGAGATTGAAATATCATGAAGAAGATGAAATATGATGTCAAGGGCAGTTGTCCTCACAAAAGGAGTACATGTGTTTCCATCAATGAGAAAGGGAGAGATTGTTGGATGGTGTTGATGTCAACCCATGGAGTTGACTACGTTTGACTTTGACTAGAAACACCAATCATTGATGTTAAATGGTTAATGAACACTTCTTAGTAATTTTCAGATTACATCAAGATGAAAACTATACTATTGGATGGTTGAAAACCAAAGTCCTAGGGTTTGGGTTCCATGGACTGAGGATGTACCCTGACTTTGTTGAGGTTTTTTAGTAGGTAAAACCATTGAGTTTGGGTTAGATATCTATTTCATTAAATTATCCTTAAAAATATGTTTATATTGATGTATGGTACGCCTTGAGAGGCCTCTTGGTTTGAGAGATATTCACAATCGAAGTTGGTGACCACATTTTTTGGGCTAAAACCCCAAGGGGTAGTGACATGACACCTCCTCCTATGATTTTCATTATATGGCATTGTTTATCACCATAATTTCAATATGTCTAAGTTACATAACTTCAAGAACCAAAGATAATAAACCAATCGCTGACTTCACAACCTAGGTAGGACCATATGCACTAAGCCAGTCATTGATTTCAAAATTTTAGTGGAAATGAAAATTTCTCTAGAAAAGTATTACTAACGTTTATTAATTAATAAAATTAAGCATAATTATTGATAAGGGGTTTATTGTCACGATATTATATTTAAAAAAAAATGCTTAATCTACTTCCTATAAGGACCAAAACCCTCTTTCTTACCTCACAATGTACAAATTATTTGATTATATTTATTATAATAACCAATAATTAAAAGAATCTAAGACCTCCTCCAACATTCACCTAGAAGCATAAAAACTAATTTAGATTTCTCCCTCAAAACATAACAAATTTACTAAATTCTCACACTTATCTTAGCTCTGATTTTTTGTCTACTTGTGAGAAGTGATTTTCGGCCTCCTGTAGCAAGGGACTTTTTCAGACTTCCTGAAGTGAATTGTTTATTGGTTTGGGGATGTGTTAAGGCATATTGAAACCATATTCTTCTTTCCTCTACTCATCTCTTCAAGGGTAATAGGTTTATGAGGGCACATCATCTTGTTGTAATGATGGATAGTAGATTGTGAGCATTGCTCAACAGTGTAGGAACATATGCTTGTAGCTCCCTGTAGGTAGATCTTGAGAATAGTGGTAGTGGGTCATAGGGATGACATGTGGCATCTTGGTATATGCCATTATCAGACATTTTCATTCGACACATGACAAGGAGTGTGGTTCAGTGATGTGAAAGTATGTTTATGAGCTCTTGACAATTACTCATTCATGAGTAATGCAGTGAAAGTGGATATGACATGGTAAATTTGAGAAAGGATGGTGATGTACAGTGATAAGTGATAATCAATGTTCAATGATATGTAGTGATTGTTCATGGAGTTGACTTGGCAGTGATCAGTTGAATAACTTTAGGCAGCAACTCTTGATAGGATATACATATTCATTACAACCTTCTTCTATTGATTCAAAGAACAGGGGGATCCAGTGCGAAAATTATGAAATGTGATCTACCGACTCCTATGGGTGAATGGAGTCACCTTCAGGTTGTGTCCTGAGAAAAATTCAAGGCGGAAAGGCAGTGCCAAGGAAAGTTGTGGCTTGCATAGAGCATTGTGTCATCCATTTAGTTGCGGTTGATAAAATAGCATGGCAGCAAAGCATTCTTTCTGATAGCAACTGGTAAATAGAGTTTTGGGGCACTCATCAGGTTGTGTCTTGATCTATAGTTCATTGGCGCATCCTTTTGGTTGCAACAAGATATTAGGGTTTAGTGGCATCCTACAATTTGTGGCCTATGAATTAGGGGGTTGACACATCCCTCAATTGTAGCTGAAATCTTGATGTAATTAATATTTCTTTTAAAGAGAGAAAAATAAAATTACTTGAGAAGAATTCAATGGTTTTTGACCCAAAAGAGGTTGTCCACCTAAAAATATATGTGTTTATTCGTTTATCTTCCCTCATTGTTGTATGGTGTTGTCTACTGCTACTTATTTTTTATAATTATTGAAGAAGAACATTAATAATAATTGAAGAATAAATAATGCTCTAAAAAGGATTAAAAAGTGTTAATTGGTAAGAAATGTTGATTCACCCCCCTCTCGGTATTTCTAACAATTGGTATCATAGCAAGTTCCTTCAATAATAGTTTGACAACTGGAAGGCAGATCTCAAAATATAGAGATGGGAAAATCAAAAAGGAAATTCACCAAGCATTTAAAGGATTAAAAGGAAGTTCTAGGTTTGAAAGTTATTTCAGATTTTATTATTGATGGTAATAGAAGGAATATCTTGAAGAAGGAGAAGAGGAAATGAATGAGATTGAATTTCAAAATGAAGTGGTCAGAGTTATAAAAGAGCTCAAGAGTGAAAGGGAAAGGGAAATATTTATGGAAGAAGAATTGGAAATAACAAATGGATGTCCCGAAAAAATTAATAAGAAGAATTAAGAATATGAGGAAATTATCAATGGTTTGAGAATCCAGTTAGAAGAAGCCAGAAAGATAAAATAGTCAAAGAGTCATACACTCAAAGAAGAAGTTTCTCTTTTGAAACTCCAAGTGCAAGAAGCAAGATATAAATTATTGGAGAAAACAAATTCCTCGTCTAATGTGTGAAATTAAAAAGTATCTACCTCTGGCATTTTTCAATGCACAAGAACACTACCTTATACAACAAGTCGAGGAGATTGAAAGGAGTGGACCTGTACACACAAGATCAATGTGGATGGTTGAGAGGCACTTGAAATCAGTGAAGGCTTTGGTCAGACAAAGAGCACATCCTGAGGGTTCTATGGTAAAGGGATATATTGTATATCAAATGATGTCTTATATTCATCAATATAGATATGTAATAGGAAAAAGTATTAATGTATTGGATTGCATTTGGGATGTCAACTCCATGGACGGTTTTGAAGGGGAGTACCTATTAAGGGAAGGTAGAATGAGAAAAGTGAGATGTAAGTAGATAATGGAGATTTATAGCACATTTGAATTCTTTTTTTATGTATATCTTACTTATTTTATTTTTAGTTTTCCTGCATAATCCATTATTATGAAGGTATATCATGGTAACTAATTATATATGTGTGAAAATTTCTATTTTAATACAATCGACTGAGAGTGGGATGCAATACATTTATACATTGTGAATAATAAATATTGGATGAAGGTATGGATTGAACGATGCAAACGAGCTAGTAATGATTGGTTATCATGGTATGGTGTGACTTCATTGGTCAAAGAAACTCAACGTAGTGGAGATACCAATCTTACAGAGAGGGAAGTTAATTTAGCATATGGTTTAAAATATTATCAGGCAAGCATATTCACCCATACTAAGATTTTTTATAATTATATTGATGCATATGTCGTGTTTTTTTTTTCTTAATTTTCAAATTTTGGAAGTATAGATATGCATGCTTATTAATTGAGAATGAATTTTTTATGTGTTTGATGTATTTTAGTTGAAACGCCACAACAAAATGTGGTGCAATGGCCACAAATTTCGAATCAAAAGGTTGGATGAAAAGATGAAAACTTATGATAGTGGGATAACTGCAGCATTTGAAGTTATCAATTTTTCCTCTAGAGGTGACAGGCATCCAAAACTCTTTGAGAATCAATACTATGAGTATCTGCATGATATACTTGAGTGTGAATTTCAATCCTTCAAAATAGTTATGTTCAATGTCAAATGGTTTAGGCTACAAATCCATGAATGTGACCATGATAGAATTGTTATCAAGCATGCTAATGGATTTACCATGGTTGATAGAAGGAATTTTGAGCCAGGATCAGAGCAATATGTTCTTCCAAATTATTTTATGTAAACGTTCCAAGTAAAGTGGGTTGTTCATACATTATTATATATGATCCCAGAGGAAGGCCCGTAAAGTATAATGTAGCGGAAGAATATGAAATAGAAGAAGAAGGTGGTGTAGAGGAGCAGGGGGTTCATGCAGTGTCAAACGAAGATGTCGAAGAAGTTCAAGGAATATATTTTAATCGAGACAATGTTAATTTAGATGAACTATATGATATTGGAATTGTGTTGAACGAACAACTTGAAGAAGTTGAACCCAATGTAGAATAGCATGTTCCAGATGATGATATAAACGATGATGATGAAGATAATGTTGATGCTGATATGGTGAATCCTTTGTACATGAATTATGAACTAGATGATATAGATGATGAGATGGATGAGGAATAAGATTAATGATATCAAAATGTTGAAAACTACAAGGTATGTATTTATATGTTTTCAATTGGTTTGTTCTCTTTCATTCACCTTAAATTTTTATCTTCCTAGTTTCTATGTTTGAATTTTATTGTGTTTCTTTCAAATATATTATAGTTGATCCAGGTGGATGTTGGTGGCCACCCACCTATCCCACTTGGACCCCCACAACTATCTCTTTCAATTTTTTAGTTTCCTTAATTGTAGCACAATTTACTATTTTTAGCAATTTTTCGAGTCCCGAACTTTCGGAGCCGTTTTGAGGCTCTAAACGATGTTTTTTGGGAAATATTGGAGTAACATGGGACCATGGACCAATTTTTCTCTTCCCAAAGTTGTAGTTCTCAGATAGATATTTCTAACAAGATATTGTGCATGTCAAATGGAGATCATATGCCAAAGTTATGACCCCGAGAATTTGATGTACCAATTTACCCAAACGGCGCCCATAGTTTGGTGTTTCATCTTCTAGGGTTAGGTTTTTGGATGTTTAGGGTTTTCCATTGTTTCTCAACAATAAATAGGCCTTCGAGCCTCATTGTGACACAGTTCAAAGGCATGTAGCCACCACATCTCTTCTCATAGATAAGCTACCATTGCCCTAGCTGGTTTATTTCCATTTCTGTTTATAAGAATATTTCAGTATTCTACATTAATCAAATGAAGTATCATTTCTATTGCATCTCTATATTTATGGTTATATATGTAATTTGTTGCATTCCTATTTAAATCTGGATCAGTGGTATCAGAGCAGTCTGCTCTTTCTCTATCTTTCTTTGCATGTCCCCTACGAGGTCGGGATATAAGGAGTTAGGGCTTGAACTGGTTGAACCTTTGCAAGACCAACCTCACAAATCCTTACGGCCTCCCATGGTGGATGAAAAAAAATATGAGGGGGTAGGAGATCCTATCAAAATATTGCTCGAAGAAGCCCTCGAGTAACAAATGAATGCAATGATGGACAACTTTTCCCAGATCCTTTAGCGGCTACCCAGAGGCGATGCATCGGCTTCCAACAGCTACTCTAGAAATGCCACACCCTTTAAGGTACAAGTTAATTTTGAAATCCCCATATTCAAGGGTCAAATAGACACATATGCTATAGATAAATGGTTAAATTTGCTATCAGGGTATTTTTCTGTTCATGGTTTTTCCAATCGGGAAAAGATTATTTTCGCTCTTCTCAAAGTAGCACCCCATGTCAAGTACTAGTGGGAAACCTACTGCGAGCATAAGGATGAAAGTAGAGGCTCACTATTTTCAGCCTCACCCACTTGGAATTCATTTCAGGATGCCATCAAGGAGTGTACTACCTTGTGAAAAGCTATGAGGATAAATACATGAAGTGGACCACGCTACAACAGGGAAGGGACCAAGATGTGCCGGAGTTCACAAAAAAATTTCATACCCTTCACACACAGTTGAGTATCAAGGATTATGAGCTACATTTGGTACTCAAATACCGTGGTTGCCTACATAGATACATCCAGGAAGAGATGGAGTTCCTAAACATCTCCTCACAGGACACAACGTACCAATATGTTGTCAAAATCAAGCTAAAGTTTAAATAGAAGAAGCGAGACTTTGGATCTGTGAATTCGAAGACCAAGGATAAAGCCAAGGCGGGGTGACCCAAGACAACCCGTCAAAGCCACAAGAAAAGAGCAACACCACAAATTCGAAGGACACAGGAAAGTGGTGTGAGTTCCATAAGATCCCCACTCACAACACAAGTGAGTGTCGGACCAAGTACTCGCTGGTGGTCGAGTTGAAGGCTTCTGAATCAGATGCATGTTCCAACCCTGAGTTAGAACCTAACAAGGGGAATGGCAAAGCAAAGCAGATCATTGATGTGGACCCCAGCGCCACTATTGCCACCGCCAAGATTCAGAAGAATGAACCCGAAGATCCAGAGGAGGGGGAGCGTCTTTTCCACTCACAGAGGTGGGTGAAGGGTTCGCCACTACATTTCATTCTCGACAGTGGCAGCCAAAAGAACCTCATTTCAGCAGAGGTTGTGAAGTGGTTGGGCCTACCGACTACACCACACCTGCAGTCATACAGTATTAGGTGGCTTCACTAGGAATGAGATCTCAGAGTTCGCTAGCAGTGTCACCTTCCCTACAGCATCAAACCCTTCAAAGACGAGGTATTGTGTGATGTTGCACATCTGGATGTTTGTGATGTATTATTAGGCTAGCCATACTTGTGGAAGCAACATGTTGTGTATGATTCAAGGCCTCGCGCTGTCATTATTTCTTTGTGCAATTCATTATATAGGATACTGAAGGTCGCCCCAGATACCGTCACCTCTTTGATCACTACTAAGAAATGTAGCAAGCTTATCTCCCAGACAAGGAAATTCATTTTTTGTCTGGTTCACTCCCAAAGTAAGGGGAAGATCGTCGCCACATCCATGAACCCAATGAAGGGTTCCTCCACCCAGCAGCAGCAACAAATGGATACGGTCATGAAAGAACACAGGAACATCTTCTCCTCACCCACAAGGGTACCGTTGCACTGTCAGGTCAAGCATTCATTCAATTTTACTCCTAGTGCACCTCTTCCCAACGGGCTGATATATCACTGCTCTATTATGAAAAATGACAAGTACAAGAAGCGACATGGTCCTTACACCAATACCAAGGCTGTGGGGAATAATGCTTTGGAGCACAACATTCCCCCATTCTTTCACTTGCACTGAGTGTTCAATGTGGACCGCCCTCTACCATGCTTCCCACCAGCAATACACACATCAGAGATTACATAATAGCTCACCAGGGACCAAGTTCAGCAAATGGAGGAACTCAACGCAATGGGGACCATTGCTTCCTAAGGGGGGAGGAATGATCCAAGTGGATTTTGGTTGCCACCCACCTATCCCACTTGGACCCCCACAACTATCTCTTTCAATTTTTCAATTTCCTTAATTGTAGCACAATTTACTATTTTTAGCAGTTTTTCAGGTCTTGAACTTCCTGAGCCATTTTGAGGCCTAATCGAAGTTTTTTGGGAAATCTGGGAGTATGAAGGGTCCATGGACTAATTTTTTTGTTCCCAAAGTTGTATTTATCGAATAGATCTTTCTAACGAGATATTGTGCACATCAAACGGAGATCGTATGCCAAAGCTACAACCCCGGGAAGTTTATGTACCAATTTACCCAAACAGGGCCCATAGTTTGGCGTTTCATCTTCTAGGGTTAGGTTTTTTGATGTTTAGGGTTTTCCATTTTTTCTCAACAATAAATAGGCCTTCAAGCCTCATTGCAACATAGTTCAGAGGCATGTAGCCACCACATCTCTTCTCAAAGATAAGTTACCATCGACCTAGCTAGTTTATTTCCATTCCGTTTGTAGCATATTTCAGTATTCTACATTAATGAAATGAAGTATTATTTCTACTGCATCTCTGTATTTATGGTTATATCTGTAATCTGTTGCGTTCATGTTTAGATCCAGATCAATAGTAGATATATTGTGTATGGGGAAGTGAGAGTAATGTGAGGGGGGAGAGGGGCCATATGAGCTTCCACCTTCACATGGTTTTCCTTGTTAAGTAGAGAATATATTATTCTTGAAATAAAGAGAAGCTCATTTGCGTTTATACCATAATTTTGAATTTTCACTTTAATGGCTCATTAAGCAAAGTACCAGATGAGTTGGGCGATGAGTGAACAAGATGACATGGCGGTCGAGCAGGCATGTAAAGTAAGGTTGGCACATGACTGCCCATGAATTGAGTTCCCATTAGGCTATCTCATAATGACTTTTAGAAAATTGACTAAATTAATGTTTAGGTGTTCAAAGTCAATTTCTAATGGATTGAATATGTAGCATGGATGCACTAACAAATGATAATATTTTGTTATCATTCATGAGCTAATGATTTATGTTGATTTATTTTCATAGCAGGGTGAATGCTTGCTACCTAGATGCACTCACAGGAAGGAACAGTGCACGGGCGCCCCTTGGGGCATCGTGAGTTGGGCACACCAGGAAGTCTACCTGGTAAGGGAACTCGTGCAATGAGTTGGTGGGTCGACCCGACTTGGAAAGGGGCGTCCACATAAAATAAGTAAGGTCGGCCCATGACTACCCATGAACTGAGTTCCCACCAAGGGGTCTCATAATGATTTTTAGAAAAATCACTAAAGTAATGTTTTGGTGTTAACATTGGAGAACTTTTGAGGTCTAAAATGGGCCTCCTAAGAAAAATGTACAACCAAAATAAACTTTATGAAAACTAATATGACTCAATATGATAATGGCAACCATGGGGGATGATTCACCATTTTTGGGGTAAAAAAGTAAAAACATTATAAAATAATAAAACTACGTTTTCAACTTATATTCCTATGGTTTTACTCAAATTTTGAGCAGGAGTACTCGTTAAATGGAAATTTTAATACCGCATCCAAGGAGTATCCATGTTACATATTTTCGTTGGACCCTGCTACACGAAAAATGAAAAATACATGAAAAAACATGATTGCAATCACATTTTTCATGTAGGCTCTATCGAAAGTATGCAACATGGGTACTTTGTAGCTTCATGATCCGGATTATCCACAGTCTTCAGTTCATTCTGTCGACGTTTCAAACCCCAAAGGGGGTCCATCATCAGGACAATTTAGAAAGATAGAAATGAATGATTTATTGAGAGAAAGAGCTGAGAGCTTAGGAATAAATAAACTAAAGAACCCTAATATAAGGGCCGACAATTTTATGATTTATTAATAAATCAATCATTAATATTACAATAATTAATTAATCAATTAATTAGTTAATTAATTAATTAATTAGATTCTAATCTATATTTATGGATTAAATACTATTTTCATTTTAATATATTTTTACTTTATTTTTATTTTATTGATAATTTATTAAATATTTATTATTAATATATTAAAATTAAAATCCATAAATGGTCATTTTTATTTATTTAATAACATATAAATTATTATTTTGATTAATCCCACAATTAATTAATTAAATTAGATTTTTTAAATATT
Organism: Pinus taeda; assembly: GCA_000404065.3. Taxonomy (NCBI): domain Eukaryota; kingdom Viridiplantae; phylum Streptophyta; class Pinopsida; order Pinales; family Pinaceae; genus Pinus; species Pinus taeda. The sequence continues at coordinate 86,851 of APFE030438980.1, forward strand.
TTATTTAAAATAATTAAATGAATAAAATTTTTATTTTTTGATTTCTCATTTTTAATTAGCTTTTTATTCTATTTATATGATTAATATTAATTTTAATTCAAAATTTTTTTATCTTATTTAAAAACCCTAAATAATATTACTAAATTTATTTTATTGTCTTATTAATTTATATATAATAGTATTAATTTAATTTATATTTTGATTTTAATTAAGGCCCTAATTTAATTTAATTTAATATAATTAATTAAATTAAATAATATGCTTTTATTTGATTTTATTCTTCATTTATTTTATTTAATATTTAATTAAAATTTTATCTTATTTTAAAAACCCTAAATTAATTTATTTTACACATTTATTATATTTAGTTGTATTATATTATTTATATTATTTTTATTAATTTAATTTATATTTTAATTTAATTAAGCCCTAATTTAATTTAATTAATATAATTAAATTAAATTAAATTAAATAATTTGAATTGATTAATTAATTAATTAATGAACCAAACCTTCTAGATGGAGGATCTTTTTTTCTCTTTATGCTTCCAAGGGTCTCGAGGGGTTTATCTGTCTGATCAGGGGAAACCAGTTTCCATTGATTTCACTTCCATTGTCTCTGTTGAGGTTCTGCGGAAATTTCATGATTTCAATGGCTTCCCTGATTTTTCTTTTGTGATAATTGTCCTCCCTTGCAATTACCTTGGCATCTTCCAAACACATATGATGTTTGGTCTTGGATGAGTGCTCTGCAAGCGCTGATGTACAGGATCTTTCGTTCTTTATGTCAGCGGCGTGCTCCTTAAGCCTAGTTTTCAGAGATCGACCTGTTTCCCCAATATAACTCCTACCACACGAACAATCAATCTTGTACACACCCTTGAGTTGTTGACGGTCAATGTTATCCTTAACCGACCTCATCATCTGCCTTATCGTTCCACATGTTGTAAATTGGGTGTCTATGTTTTTCTTTTTTAATATTTTTGCAATCTTGTCGGTAACCCCTTGGATGAATGGAAGGTAAACCCTCCCCTGATTTTCTTTCTTGTCTTCAGGGGTACGCTTTGAGAGGGCCCTGTCTTGAGCCCTTCTTATAGCCTTCTTGATGCTCCACTCTTTGTATCCAATGTTTTTGAAGAAAGCGGTTAAGTGTTCAATCTCATCTTTTAGGTGATCACGATCAGAAATCTTGAAGGCTCTAACAGCCAGGATGTTTAAAACACCAGATTTTTGGGAGGGATGATGGTAAGAGTCAGCATGAAGATAGCTATCAGTGTGAGTTTTCTTCCTATAGACCTCGTGTCCCAAAGTACCATCCTCCCTTCTACTGATCAGGACATCTAGAAAGGGGATCTTACCATTCTCTTCAATCTCCATAGTAAATTTGATTTCAGGGGATAAAGAGTTAAGATGATTGAAGAATTTCTCAAGCTCTGCTTTACCGTGAGTCCAATTCAGGTTGGTATCATCGACAAATCTTTTCCACCATGCTAGTTTCAAGTGGAATGAGTCAAGGGCTTTTCTCTCAAAGTACTCCATGTATAGGTTAGCGACAATAGGTGAGAGAGGGGAACCCATGGCAACTCCAGAAATTTGCTCATAATAGTGATCTTGAAAACTGAAAAAAGTGGACCGTAAACAAATCTCTGCTAGCTTCGCTGTTTCAGGATCGGTGGCCATCTTTATAACATGTACAGCTTCATCAAGGGGAATCTTTGTAAACAAGGATACAACATCAAAGCTTGCTAGAATATCATCTTTATCCACCCTCGTACCCTTAATAAGATTAACAAAATCTGTTGAGTCTTTTATGACGGAGTCTGTGTTACCGACCAGAGGCTTTAGGATCTTAGCTACATACTTAGCTAATTCATATGTAGGGGAACCAATGGTGTTAACAATTGGTCTGAGAGGGACCCCTTCCTTATGGAATTTTGGTAATCCATAGATTCTAGGAATAACCTCACAGGAGGGAATCAACCTCTTTTTTATTTTATCTTCGAGGTTGGTTTCCATGATGGCTTTCTTGAACTGCTTTATCACCTTGGGAATAGGGTTAGAATTGACCTTTCTATAACTTCCACAACTCAAATGCTCATTCATTTTATGAATGTAATCTTCCTTGTTTAACACCATGGTGGCTCCACCTTTATCAGCTTTAAGGACCACTATTTTATCATTATTATGGAGAGATTTCAGAGCCTCTCATCCTTCCTTATTAAGGTTACTCCTTGGGCGTTTAGATTTCAACAAGGCTAGGGAACATTCCTGCCTTAATATCTCCCTGTCATTTGATGAAAGACCTTGAGTCCCATTCTCAATGTTGCAAATGATGCTTTCAAAAGGAATGTTTTTAGGTGAGACCGCAAATCCCAAACCTTTGCTCAAGATTTCGATTTCTTCGGGACTTAGAATTATAGAGGAAAGATTCACCACCCTTTTATCATGTGAATTCGGAATAGATGCCTTGTTATTGCTGTGATTATTCTTGGAAGCATTATAATTATTAATCATTCCATTGTGTTCCATGCTGTAATTCCTTCTATCCGCATTACCTACCTCGTTACCCGTTATTTTATCCTCATAACCCACGATATTATGATGTGAGGATTTTCCTTGGAAGTATTATAATTATTACTCAATCCCTGGTCTGAATTATTCTGAGCATTACTTTGGTTCATATGCATATTATAACCATTTATGATTCCTTTGGTGTTATGCCCGTTATTCACCATAGCTTTCCTCAGAACGAATTCCGGTGTGCTGGAGATGCTGTCGCCCTGACTGCCTCCGCATGATAAGTCGTGTTGTTATTCATCCGCATAACCCACTACATCATTCATAATTGCGCGGATAGTGTAGGAGTCATTGGTACTGGAGACATTACAGATGTAAGGAATGTGATTGCTGGAAACGTTAATGTCGCTTTGACTGCCCATGCCCACGCAGGAAAAGTCTTGTTGCTCACCATCCGTATTACCCATTACCCATAACATGGGTACCCCTTGGATAAGGAATAAAATTTTGAATCTAACGAGTGTTCTCGCTCAAAATTTGAGTAAATACATAGGGAGATAAGTTGAAAATACGAGTTGAAAAGGTAGTTTTTTCTTTTTCCCCTCTAAAATTTGATGATGTAATGTAATCTTATTTTATTATTTCCACTATTATTTTATAATTTCCTAACGAGGCCCATTTTAGACTTCAAAATTCCCCTAATGGATTCGATTTATAATTGATTGATTATACAACACGTTACTAATAAATTATAATATTTTGTTGTCATTGATGAGCAGGCTCCAATGGCAGTGTCGCTTGTTGGGAAAATCATGGTACCCGATGCTCATGGGGGTGTTATGTGTTGGGAATGCTAGGGCGCCCACCTGACAAGGGCACCCATGCAATGAGTTAGTGGGTCAGTCGAACTTATCAAGGGTTGCCTACACAAAAGAAGTAATGTCGGCCCACGACTACCCATGAACAGAGTTCCCAAAAGGGGGTCTCATAATGATTTCTAGAAAATTAAGTAAATTAATGATTAGGTGTTAAAATTCAGTTTACAACTGAATATTGATCATGCAGTATGGAAATAAAAGATCATAATATTTTTTTTTCATTAATGATATAATGATCTGTGTTCACTAATTTTCACAACAAGGCAAACGCCCGCACCCTGGGCAGGCTTGCATGAAGGTGGGGCACCAAAGTGCCCATGGGGCGTCACGTTTTGGGCATGCCAGGGTACTCGGTGCCTATGGATGCGTCGCGTGCTAGGTGCACCATGGCGCCCACCCGGAAAGGGTGCCCATGCAACAAGTTGGTGGGTTGACCTGACTTACTAAGGGGCACCCGCATAAAAGAAGTAGGGTTGGACTGTAACTGCCCATGGACATAGTTCCCAACAAGGGGTCTCATAATGATTTTTAGAAAATTCATTAAAGTATTGTTTGGGTTTTAAAATTCAATTTATAATTGATTGAATATGCAACATGATACTAGCAAATTATAATATTTTGTTTTGATTGATGAGCAAACAAAGGTGGGATGCCCAAGCATCCATGGGGAGGTCACATGTTGGGTATGCCAGGGCACCTGCCTGACAGGGGTGCCCACGCAATGAGTTAGTGGGTCAGTTGAACTTGGCAAGGGGTGCCCATAGAGTTTCAAATCAATGACCTTCACATCACAGAGTGACTAAACAGTACACCCCATCATTGTTTATTCTACGCCCTGCGGGAAACCAACCTTGTGATTGAATGGGAAGTTCTCATCCAGGGGATTTTTAGGATGATTTGAAAATGCATTGTAGGGCTCAACTACAAGGTATTTTTGATGGCTACTATGTTGATCTTTGCAAGCCAATGTAGAGGTTGATAGATCAAATCACAAGACAATACATGAAGATTATCATATTATGAGTCATGGATCCTTATGGTTAAATAACACCTTCTATTGAGTATTGAACACCATGAATTGACAATATTTGTTTCAAGATGCTCTTCTACTCACCAAAAAATCGATTGAAAGTGTATTAATAATAGTGATTTGAAACTTTCCATAACAATTGATAAAATTATCAACTAAAGTCTACCTCTACTAAATTATATGATTTTTTTTAAATGTAACCATTAGTGTAAATTGATTATTCATTAATAAAATTAATCACTATTTTCTATCACACAGTTGTCATATTCAATGAAAAGGTTTTATGTAAGGATCAGCTGCAGGAAAAGAAACAAGAAAAGAAAATAGAGAATACATAGTGGTTGATGAGATCACGGAAAAAGTGATGGTGCCTAAAAATCATAATGATCAACAGCAAGAACAAATACAACAACCACAATAGCAACAACCACCTCAAACATCTAAAAGTGGTGTTAGAAGATCTACCAGGATAAGTAGAACCACTGAACAATACTCTCCTTCATTATATTATGTATTGTTGATTGATTCTAGTGAACCATAATATTATGAAGAAGCAATATAGGTAGAAATCAGGAAGAAGTGGGAGCAAGCCATGAAAGAAGAGATGGACTCCTTAGCACATAACTAGACTTGGGAGTTAGTCAGGTTGCCTGTAGGTAAAACAACATTGCAAAATAAATGGGTTTACAAGTTGAAGGAAGAAGATGGATGTAGAAAAAGGTATAAAGCTAGACTTGTGGTGAACGGGTTTGCATAGAAAAAGGGTATAGACCTTGATGAGATATTTTCTCATGTTGTTAAAATGACTTCAATCATAACTATTTTAAGTCTAGTAGTAGCTAAATATTTGCATCTTGAACATTTAGATATAAAGACAACCTTTCTCCATGGGTATTTGGAGGAAGATATATATATGCAGTAGCCACAAGGATATGAGGTAAAATGGAAGGAGAAACTAGTGTGAAAGTTGAAGAAGAGCTTGTATGGCTTAAAACAAGCTCCAAGGAAGTGGTATCTAAAATTTGAAAGGTTTATGTCTGAACATGGTTATACTAGATGTCACTCTGATCATTGTGTTTATCTCAAAAGGCAAAATGATGGCAATTGTATTATATTGTTATTGTATGTAGATGACATGCTTGTTGTAGGTTCTAACATGTAGGAAATAAATGTGCTCAAAATAAAATTGGAAAACTCATTTGCAATGAAGGATTTGGGTGTTGCAAAACAAATCCATGGTATGAGAATAACTAGAGACAGGAAGAATTGAAAATTAACATTGTCTTAGAGTGATTACATAGAAAAGGTGTTGAAAAGATTCAATATGCAAAATTAAAAACCAATTGGCTAGCCATTTCAAACTAAGTAAGGAGGTGTGTCCCAAGATTTAGGAAGAAATGGCTTATATGTCTAAATTTCCATATGTATGAGTAGTTGGAAGCTTAACGTATGCAATGGTCCGCACAAGGCCTAATATTGCACATGCAGTGGGAGTTGTAAGAAGGTACATGAACAATCCAGGAAAAGAACATTGGATAATGGTCAAGTGGATTCTCAGGTATTTGAGAGGTACCACAAATCAAGCATTATGCTTTGGTGGTACAAACATTTCTCTATAGGGATATTTTGATGCAAATATGGCTAGTGATAGAGATAACAGGAGGAGAACCACACGTTACGTGTTTAATATAGGTGGAATAGTTGTTAGTTGGGTTTAAAAATTGCAAAATGTTGTTGCACTCTCAACAACGGAAGCAGAGTATGTTGTTGCTACAGAGGCTAGTAAAGAAATGATTTGATTACAAAGGTTTCTAGATGAATTTGGTAAGAAGCAAGAGTTGGCCAGGTTATACAGTGACAGCTAGAGTGCCATACATATTTCAAAGAACTCTGCATTTCATTCCAAGACTAAACATATATAGCTCAAGTACCATTTCATACGGTCAGTGTTGGAAGTTGAACAGTTGAAGCTGGAAAAGATACACACTAGCTAGAATCTTGCAGATATGTTAACAAAAGTTGTAACTAGGGATAAACTGAGATTATGCTCAGTTCCATTTGGTCTTCAAGTATGATGAAGAAGATGAGAAATAGCCAGGTCCAAAGTGGAGTCATTTTCCAGCAAATGAAGCAGCGGTGGAGTTGCTATAATTAGTCTCCAAGTGGGATATTGTTGGATGTGGAGCCTGATTATCTTCTTTATTCAAAGGTATCACTGCATTGGACCCCAGTTCGTAATGTAGCGGCAATGCCGCCCGTAATATTTGCGTTGCAAAGGGGGTCTAGGGGGGGTGGCTACTAAAAATAGATGTAAAATTGCCTTGTAAAATGTTGTAATTTCGTAATCAATATGGGTCGTTCATTAGGCGAAGATCTGACAGTAGAAGTTATGTTTAATTTAGGGTTTTTTTCCTTAGAAAGCAGCCCCTCGCTATATATGAGGGAATTGTATTGCATCTATGTAGATATGTATTCTGAGTGAGAAAGAGAGAGGAGATTGTGTGAGAGTGAAGAGGGAATTATAACGAATCTATTGTAGGTTGTATCTCTTCAGTTGATTGGATAATATAAAAGGAAGGATTGTCTATTTCTCCATGGACGTAGGCCAAATTGGGTGAACCATGTATATCTATGTCTCTCTTGCTTTATGTGTTTTTTGTGTTTATATTTCTGCAATATATTTTATGTGTTCCATTTCTTTGTAATATACAATTTTCTAACAATTTATATATTATTCTCTCCTTGACTTGATTAATATTAATTAATTAACCATATTCCTTAAGTTTAGACTTAGGAAATATTTATAAATTGGTTAATAAACTAATTAAGTCATTTCTAGGTGGAATTTCCAAAACAATTTTTGGGTTTTGGATATCTCATGTATTCTAGCCTCTCCACAAAATTTCAAGGCTAGAAAACATTTGATGTTATAGAAACGAACACTGCCTATTAGCAAGGAATGCATTCTAGTGCTACTGCACACCCTGTAGCAGCACCCTATTTCTGCATCACCTCATGTCACATTGTTGATGTCTAGCCATAATTCCCACCAACCACTACGCAACTTTGATATATGTTGCATCTGTGTTGTTGTTCACATTGCCATATTATTGCCAACACTTCAATTTCACTGCAAATCCATCTCATATGTTGTTGCAACTAAAAAGCATCCAAGATATTGAATCAGTTGTGATCAGTATAATGCATCTATCACCCGAGTCTCTGACTGCTACTAGTCACTGCACTGTCCACTGAAGACTATGCATTGTTGTTGACTCTGCATTGTGTCAACTACACTGCTGCCAACTTTGCATTATGCTCCCCAACATCTAACTGCTACTATTCTCTACAATTGTCACTCTGGCATCTGACTGCATCAACTATCACTGATCCATCCTGATACTGAATATTGTGGGCACCCATAGCAAGATATTGATCCATGAGATGGACTCCTCAAGGCTCATTCCCATCTGTAGCACTCAGGGGGTACAGCACCAAGTCACCCCACCACACTCCTGGAGGTATATCAGCAAACATAGTCAATTATTTCTCCATCTTGGATGAAATCATATCGATCTTTGTTGAAGCTTCCTATTGGTATTGCTTCTCTTCCTTTTCCTTCTTCTTGAGAGGACACTGCGTACTGTCGTGACCAATTTCACCACATATGAAGCACTTGACCTTTGACAAGTCATTATTCTTCTTTCTCTTCTCACCTTATCCCTAACTGGGACCCTTTGATGTGAGGGCCACATTCTCCTCCTCCTTCACTTTCCACTGTTGTTGCCAATGATGGAGCTCTTTAGAAGTTATCACCTCAATTCCTCTTGCTACAAGTCATCCCACATCCAGTCCCAGCCTAGTAACTTGTCTTTACCCAATATTCTTTGGAAAAATACCTTCTAGTCCTCAGAGACATTGTTGAGTGCCAATCTCACAAGATTTGTGGGTTGAGGCACTGCCCCAACAACTGACAATTGGTGTCATACCTCCAAAATCCTGGGGAGAAATGGGTCTATGCCTTCCCCCCTTCTACATCTGGATGAACCTCAACTTCTTCTCAAGGTACATCTTTCGCTACTTGGAACTACCTTGATACAACGTGCCAAGAGCATCCCATATATGCTTAGAAGCATCTTTTCCAGTTATATGTGAAACAACATGATCTCGGACTCCATCTAGAATCAACTGCTTCGCCCATGGCATTCCTTTCTGTACTCTCTTTAGTTGATCTGCATCCATGGGAATTGCTACCACTACATCAATATAGGCTTTCAAACCATATTCATCTAGAAGTAAAAACATCCTTGCCTTCTAGTTGGCATAGTTGGAAGAACCATCCAACCTGTCCTAATCACAGAGCCCAGCAGTGTCCATCTCAATGAACTTTCGAAGACTTCCTATTTCTTTTTTCTCAGTTACTAATATACTATTCACACTCCCTTCTAGAGTGAGAAGATCTGCTCACAATGACTCTTGATCTGGAAAGAAAAAAAATCGAACTTCTTGAGACTAGAATTTCCTTGAGGAAAATTTTCCCTTTGTGTGTGCTCTTCTCTCTTCCACCCCAATGTTAGTTATGCTCTAGTGAACTACTACAAAACCACTGTATCCAGCTAGAGACATTCTCAATGAAAAAATATGAGTTTCTCTCTCTGCCTCTAGAATCACTCGATCTGGTAGATTGAATTTTTTTGTCCCTCACTCAGAAAAATCGAACCTCCACAAGTAACTCAGCCTTTGGGAAGAATGATTGTGTTTCCCTTGGGAATTAAGGCCTGTTTCCCACAATGAGCAATGAAATTCCTTCTCTCTTTGCCTCTGAGCTCTCCATTCGATCAGCTGCACTTTGATACCATGTGAAAATTCCAAAATGGAATCCTATTGCAACAAATGGAAATTATTCTCCTAATTGTTTGTAAGATCCCTGGTTAAAAAATCATGTAAAAATATATAATACCATGGATGATGGGACATGTATTCCAACCTGAATGGTGGGCAAGACATCCTAGTGGGTGTTCATTTGGTTGTTTATGGCTAAGAAAATTGGCAAAGGAAATGGTTAAGGCATTAAAGAGGCAAAATGGCATTTTTGGTACAATTATTTATGAAAATAATGGAAAATAAGAGAAAAGGAGGTGAAAGGTCACAGGATGCAAGTGAGGAGGAAAATGAACGAAAATCATGGAAAATGAAGAAAATAGAGGTCTCATTCATAAAAAGGATTATGAGAATCAGTGGGAAAGTTTTGTCAGTGTAACCTTTTGCCTGTTTAGTTTTTGAGCTCTCTCATATTCTTGGAGACTTAGAGTTTTCTTGGAGCACTCTTAGAGGGTGCGACATACTTGGATTTTGGGATCAAGGAGGCAAAGGAAGAACATGAAAGCGCAAGAAGGCACCAGGGTCAGCAGCTACATCGTAATTTCTTGTAGGTACCGAGTTGCATGTATGATTTCTTCACTAGTTTTGGCATGCATGGCACATGCATATGGATTCTTGGTCATGATCTGTCACTGGCATGGAGGATTGCCTGGATTGACAGTGGATTTTCCTAACCTTTCCATTTCATGGATAGCCATGGTGATTGTGGGTTTTTTTCCATTGTTTTGTTTTGGTTGGTTCTCATGTTTCCTTAGCTTGGGTTGAGTTATTAGTTCCTGGAGCCTTGGTTGGAAAAACGCTCTTGAGCCCTTGATGGGTTGAGTTACTATTCCTAGAGTCTTGATTAGAAAAATGCTCTAGAGCTCGATGACAGTTGTGGGTTGAGTTACTATCATGGAGCCTTGGTTGGAACAAACGTTATAGAGCCCGGGATGGCTAGGAAGGAGACTGATCTGGTGATGTCTTAGTGTGAGGTGGAATCACTATTTGATGGGTTGATGTGGATGGCCTCTAGAAGCCATGTATGAGTTTTGATTGATGTTTTCTATGAGATCCCACATTCATGCTTGGAATATGGCACAGGGGTGAATGGATGAAAAGAGATTTGGCTCAACCATTCTACAGTTGGGTGGAACATGGTAGTCCCGTCTCCAGTTGGTCCATTGCATTCATTAATGAGAAATAAATTCCCTTGATTTTCATGTGTAAAGGTACTGATATATTTATGGATTTGATGGTTGATATGTTTATTGTATTTTTGTTCCTATTATGTTGGTTATATGCACATTTTATGACAACAGTTATGTATGTAACTCGGCATGTTTTTACTTGTATGTGAATGGATAATGTGCCTCTGACCTAATAGATGATAATGCATCAAATGGCATGAGGGAACAATGGTTCATAGCAATTCTCAGATAAGTATGAGATCCCTACACTTAATTATGTTGTTTACACCTATAGATTACCTGTCGATGATATGTTTGACGAAATGTCTATCATGGCTAGTAGGGATTCAGTCAAGGTCTTGAGAAAGTATTTGCTTTAGTGCTTTCATTTCCAGGTTACTTTACTGATTTGAAGAGATAGATCAGTTTTGGGCAGTATCCTAGGCTCTGAGCTTGAGAAAGTGGCTTAAATCTCGGGGTCTTTGGCACACCACTGACAATTTTGGTCCATAGTTGCTGGAAGGAAATCCTGTGAGAGTGACTTTAGGTTGTTGATCACTCCCTTGCCCATAGCATGAGAACGACTATGACCCAAGAGACCTAAAACAATAATGGGACCGAGGGACAGTTTGTCTAAGTGACTAACATGTCTTCTAAGGGTTATTTTGATGATGTTGAATGTTTTTATGGTGTGTTTCTGTCAGTTCCACTTCCTTAATGTGACTTAGGAGGTTGAATCATATCATAGTGTCCTCTTGTCGCATGTTTACCCCGGTGGACCAGTTGCTTGGGTAGATGTGTGAGGAGGATGTTACAGAGTGGTATCAAAGCGTGGTTGCACTCTCCTTGGGTTGTGTGTTGATCATGCTTTCATGTTGGTTGCATATGTATTCCTTATTCATGTATTCCATGTGTGTATTGCATTTGCATGGTGTTGATTATGGTTGTATTGATGTCACCATGTGAAGGTTAAAGATGACGTCATGGAGTATATCTTCATGTGTGTATGGTTGATTATGGAATGTTATGCATGTCAATGATCACATATTATCAAGTGTACGTGAGGTGGTTTTTGTTGTCATGCATGAGGTCATGGTTTGTGTAGTTGTTATGGTCATGCATTGATGATTGAACTCGAAATAGAATGGTGTGTATATGGTTTTGTACTCATCTGTTATATGTCTATATGCAGTTGTTATGCATGTATGGTCTTGATTATAGTTATGCATGAATAGTAGGTCAAACATGCCTTTTGAAGTCATGGTATGCAATTTAGGTTATCATGATGTTTTTGGTTGTTATGATGCTAATGTGTTGGCCAAGATAGAGCAGGAGATGCAGATCATCATAATGGGGTTGCAACATTAGACTTTTGGGTAAGAGAAGATCGTCATACATGTATTGTGTGTTTATCATACAGATATGTAAGTTAAGGATTGTTATATGCATTAGGTTTATATACATTAGGTTTACATACATGTTTTTGATGTTATGGCCACATATATGATAGATGATAGTTGATTAGTATAGTCACATGCACATGTGTTAGATAGTCAAGAATGATAGCAACATGTGGTTGTAAGCATTGCTATTGTTGGTTAGGATAGATAACTTGATGATCATGTTATATGTTGTTGATGAGTATGTTAAAGGTTAAATTTTTGTTATTATATGATAGTTAGCTTGACAATTAGGTTTTATGTTGTTGATGAGCACGATATATAGCTTATTATTGTTATAAGCTATTAACTTGATGATTAGGGTTATTCATTGAGATCTTTATGTTGTAATTTAGATTAGTCATATGCATGATGGTTATGTTCATTGCATTGAAGATCTTGATGTTATATCTATTGTGTTAATCTAGTTTGACCTATGCAGATGGTTATGTTTGCGATATTTAGGTATGAGCTGACATATTTGTGATGACTTTGCACACATGGTTGTTATACATAAACGATAAATGCTTATGAGTTTATGATGTGAACATGTTAGTTAGTTAGTGTTATTGATATCGTGATCTCATTTATGTTTGAGTTGACATGTTGTAAAGTTATATTTTTCTAACTAGATTGATTGTGCAAACAAGATAGCCTCCCCTGAGATACATTAAGCTTTTTGAATGTTTGATGAATTTCATAATATGAGTATGCGTACCAATGATATTTCTTTAAGATGATTTTATAAACACACATGTGTTGAGACAGTTGATATGTACTTGAGTGTAGTAGGTGATAGTGTTAGCATTATGTCTAATGACTATGAGTTGACTTTGGGTTATGACATGATTGTTTGTAAAACTTGATCTCAAATTGATAGATATTATTGTATGATATTTGGAACATGTGGTTGAAATGTGTAAGCAGTTGCAGGAAACATGCTTGGCATTAGCATGACGAGGTAATAATTGATGTGTTTATATAACTAACAGTTGGGTGATGTGACATTATAGTAAGACTTAGTTGTGGCAAGGTAAAGGTAAAAGAAAGGAATCGGGTAAGAATTCCTTTGGCTATATTTGGAAACCCTAATTCCAAATGAACAAGTTCTTTGCATACAGGAAGTCTTCTTAACCTTGATTTTGTTTGACATTATGTGGATATGTGCTAGATTCATGAAAATTTAATTGACAGGTTTATTAGCTAGTCTTTAGTTACAGGTGGATTTGTCAAAGGATTGGACTCCATTGAGAGATGGTGTGGATGTGTTCAGTTGCAAGAAACGTGTTTGGAACAACAAAGTAAGGTAACTATTATGTTGTTATGTTTATTTATGCATTGATAGTTATGTTTTTATTGTAGTATCATGTAGGGAGTTGCATGGAAAGAGAGGCTACCATGAAATCTTGAAGAAGACTCGGGTTGAGTTTCCTTGGGAGCCATGGGGATTGAGTCATGGTGTTTGTTGTTAGTCTTGCGCTTTTCGTCTTTTGTGATTGTTTCTCTTGATTTGAAATTTGAGTGTGTTTGGTGCATAGCTATGCCACTTTGTTTGAGGTGTCATATTGTTAATTGGTTTGCCATTGGTTTCTCTTGTTTTCTTCTTGATTGTTTCTGGTCTTTCCTTTTATGTTGTGAGTCTTAGGAATTGGTTTGGAAAGAGGAAATTTAGTGGAGATAGGAGGGAGTTGAATGGTATCTGAAAGGTAATGTAAGATTTGGATGAAACTCGGTGCATCAGTAAGCATGGCGGAAGGTAATACTATGATAGTTGGTTGGACTGGTTGGTCCATTGTGGTAAATGGATGGTGGCAGCATAGTCACGAGAAAGTTAACAAGAAATGAGAAGTAAATGGATCTGAGATGTCAGATACCTAGGCTATGTTGGGAGCGATTTCTCTCAATGTTGTGCACTTTGTGCACAAATAAGGGAGTTCTCTTAAGCTAGACCTTATGTTATTGGGTAATTATGTTATGATCATGATTATGTTGATCTTTATATATGAATACATGTAGGTATGTATGTATGTCATCTCTAACAGGGTCGTCAGGATCATGATTGTTTTATGCTAATGATTATATATGTATGTATATATGTATCCATGTCATTGTTTGACAAGATTATCAGGAATCATCCTTATGGAGGAAAGATTTCTTATGGAGTTGAATGACATGAAGAGGTTCCTGGTCTATGAGGAATCAAGTGGGAAGAGTAGTCATGAAAAACATATGAGGTCAGTATCATGTGAATATGAATTTATATTGTATGCTTGTATTATGCCTATGCTTATGTTATGGACAGATTATATCGAGAGATACATCAGCAAAGTGAAAGTAATGTGGTTTGCGGCATGCTGGGACAAGCATGGATAAGACATTGGAAGCAAGTTTTCTTGGTAAAGAGTCAGTGTGATTTTGGATGTGTGATACGACTATTGTGCATATGTCATATATGTTGTACTTGCTGCATCTATGATGATTGTGTGCATGTAGTATTGTGTATATGTAGCGTGTGTACATGTTTTTTATGCAATATTATGTACAGGGTGTTAGTGCAAATAATGTTGTATGAATGTTGCATATTCAGTGTTAGGTATAGATGATTCTATGTACATGTTCGATATTCAGTGTTGTGTACATATTGTACTGTGTGCATGATGGATATGTGGTGATGTCTACATATGGTGCTTTTTGCATGTTGGATATGTGGTGTTGTCTATAGATGATTCTATGAAAATGTTGGATATGCAATGCTATGTAGAGGTGGTGTTGTGTGCATGTTGTACATGTGGCGCTATGTACATATGGTGTTTGTATGCATGATTGTACAAGTGGTGTTGTGTTCATTAGATGTTGTGTACATGTTGTACAAGTGGATTTGTGTGCAAGCGGTGTTGTGTACAGGTCATGCATGTGGCGTCATGTATGTATGATGTTGTGTACATGTCATGCATGTGGTACTGTGTACATGTGGTATTGTGTACACATTACACAAGTGGTGTAGTGTACATGTGCCGTTGTGTACACGTTTTGCAGGTGGTGTTTGGTACATGTGGTACTAGTGTACATGTGATATTGTGTGCATGTCATATATGATATGTTGAGGGTATGCAATACTATGTATATGCATTATACAGTCATGGTATTATGATGTGTGTAATCTTGATGTTGTACTCTAGGTGTAATCACATATATTGTGTCGTGTCATACACTAGGTGTAAATATATGTGTGGCATGTCAGGTGTGGGTGCATGTATTCCATGGTGTTGTATGTCATGTGTGGATTGTATGTGTGTAATGCACACTATGTATATGAGCACATGGTTGAGGAGAAGGCATTGTGTGTTTGTTTAGTGTGGCAACCAATCCAGAGTGTGTACAGAATAAAGACAAAGGTAGAAGATAAGGATTGATGAAAGGATAAGTATCAGTATTTTATTTCAATTTTATTATGCATGTGATTTAGGAGTATGATATATGACGATTATATGTGATCTATGATTCTAGTTTATGATGATTACATGTGATCTATGATTTTGGTTTGTGATGATTACATGTGATTTATGATTTTGATGGTTATATTTTGTGCTAACCTGATGTGATATTTTTATACATGTTGATTTGGTCAAATATGTAGTTTGACTTATTGTGACAAGAAGCGAACAGGATTGCAAATGTACCTTGTTGACGAGCTACCAATGAGGTATGATGTGAATTTATTTCAATTTATGTTAAATATAATGGAAGTTATGTGCTTGGTACTGGAATACTGAAATGCCCAGTTGGGTGATTGAAATCGATTGCAATAATTTGCACAAACAAAAGAAATTGGAAAATGCAGTAATATGCTAGTAAAGCATGTCAGGAACACTGGTACCCAATAGTGTCCATTGATTTCCATGAACATGATATGACCGGTATGATGGTTTTGAGGCAGGTATATGCCTTGGTTTTTATATCTTTCGATGCGAGGAAGCCTTGCCAAGGGATGTACTGCATGGGATAGGGGTGCTAGCAGAACTTGGAAGGTGAGTGACTAAATAGAAGGGTTGACCAGATTTCCCGAGGGACTGTGTAGTAGAGAATAGAAGGTTGGGGATGGATTTGTTTTCATCATGAGAATTGCTAGATGAAATTAGATGCACATTGGGAGTGCGCCCTGGAACAATGAGACAATAAATGTTCACTGAGAGGACAAGTGGTGCGAGATTGTAGTGCTAAACTTTGGATGCAACTTTGACTGTGGAAATAGATTCTGGACTTCCTGGAAGGAGGTGAATCCTAGCACTACTCTAAGGGTGGAGGTGTGAACCTTTGTATTCCCTTATTGATTGATACATGCATCATATCCTTTATTTTCTGGTTTAGTAAATGTGCATATGTGTATATGTAGATTGTAAATATTGTAATGAGTTGTATTATAAATCTCTAGTAAACAGTATGTTTGTCATGTTTCAGCAGTGTTCATTGTAAATACTACAATGAGCTATGTTATAAAGCTCCATGGGCAGTATGTTTTGTTTTCAGCAGTATTGTTGGTTATAGGTGTCACTGAACATTAAGGACGGTGTTCCCCAAGGGGGACAGTTCTGTAACAGCCTTGGTTAAAAACTCACATAAAAATATATAATGCTATAGATGATGGGACACATATTCCAAGTTGAATGGTGGGAAGGACATGCTAGTGGGTGTTCATTTGGTTTTTTGTGGCTAAGGAAATTGGCAAAGGCAATGGCTAAGACATTAAAGAGGCAAAATGGCATTTTTGGCACAATTATTTATGAAAATAATGGAAATTAGGAGAAAATGAGGTGAAAGTGTTATAGCACCATACCACTCTTGGCATATATATTGATTTGTTTATGGCCTAAGGCAACCCCTCCTTCCAGACTTGGTCCAAAGATATAAAAAACAATGTTTTATTCCCTGTACGCTACTTTGCCCTAAGCTAAAAGTGTGTACACAAGGGTCAATAAATACCCAACCTGCGTATATGTATTAAAACACTTAAAAAAATAAATTTCCTTAATTTTGGGTGGAGTTCACGGGTTTTACATGTTGATTACCTCCTATTGCCCGTGGCCCAACTGTTTCCCAACTAAAAAAATAATTGGGAGAGGTATAAGTAGACCTCTATGGGAAGGCCTTAAGGGGAGGAAAAGAGATAGGGTTATTATATTGAGATTATCCCTGATTGAGTCCGATGAATCCCTATGCCTCATGCACTTCCCCAAGCTTCAAGAAACCCTTGTTTCCTTGATTATAGATATCCTTCCTTTTGCTTGAGATATCATGGTGTTGGTGATGGAAGAAGATTGTTGAAGGCTGGGATAGGACGAATTTGGAGGACGGTTCCGCTTGGAGCTAGAGAAAGACTTAGGTGAATTCATTCCATGTTATTTATAGCTTACGACAATAAAATAAATGTTGTCTTGTTTCCAAAATTAACTATGTCTATGCATCAAATTATGTTTTAATTCATATATGAATGTCGTTTTAATGTATGATCAACCATTTGTTTATATGATATAAATTCAGTTTCATGAATATGCTTTACTTCTATACTGCTACGTATGTACGAATTGAATGATTTTCAGGTTTGAAGAACATCAGGAGTTGCAGAGGGTCTGAACCCTGCGAGACCTACTCAAACGAAGGAAATTCGTGTACAGTCACTCTTACATAGTTTGATAATATAAGCATCTTTCCTAAGTTGTTTGAGTATTTCTTGTTGTAGTTTGCTTCTGCTCTGTTGGGGTTCTAACCCAAAGCCCTAGGGTGCTTTCACTCGAAACAGAATTGGCGACTCCACTAGTGATAACAATATTGTTATTCCTGGTTCGGGTTTTTCATTCTCAATCAGGTCTCAGTCTTTGGTTTGCTTGCGGTTATAGTCTTATTTGGTCTACTAGAGACCCAGGCCTCAAGTCTGATCTTTTGGATCAGACTTTGTTTTTTATTTTTTCTTGCAAAGCTTTGTGTATGCTCTTTACTTTGTTTACAATTATGTATACAAGCTTGTTTATGTAAAGTGAACTCGCATATACGCGATTTTCCTGTGCCAGGAGCACGTGTGCACACCTCTATGTTTGCACAGAGTCACTTATGCAAAATTTTGCATTGTTTTTTCAAATCTTTCAGCCCAGATAGATTTTTTGCCTGGTCTTTTCAGTGTTTGTGTGATCAATTGTTGTCTGAAGAATTTAATTATTCTACAAGCTTACTATTTCGAAGTCTCTTCCTCATTGAAAATATTTGGCCTAGGTTTACTTCTTTAGCAAGTTTGTAATTTGTGTTTTGGCACACAAGACTTCGTCCTGAAGTTCTTGATTGTTCTAGTCCTCCAGAACAAGAGATTGTTTTCAGTTTCAGTGTCAAGCCCGGATTTCAAATCTACTTGCTTTGTTCTCCTTTGTTTTGTGGCCTCATAACTTTTCTTTCTTTTTGAAATTCTTTTTGACGAATTTGGAAGTATTTCTTTCCTGGATTCTAGGTCACTTTGTCAAACTCTTTTCTGCTATTTGGGTTGTTTTGTACAAGTTGAATTCTTTTTGCTCAAGTTTTCGTTCATTTTCGAGTTTGTAACTTGCAAAGACTCCTTGTGCTCTTTTTTCGATCTTTCGAGTTTTAGTAGCATTTTGGTGATTTCAAAAAGTTGTTTTGGTTGCTTCTTTAAAAAAGAAAAGATCTCAAAAAACTTTGTTTTTGTTTTTCTTTTGCCAAGTTTGGTTTATGGTTTCTTTTTGTTGTTGAAAGTGAATGGTGATCTTTTACAATTTGTCATTCTTGTTTGGAGAGAATTTTGTGTTCAAAATTTGTATCCTCTTCAGTACTTAAGTTGGCTCATTGTTAGTTAAAAACAATTGCTTTTGCTTTTTTAGTGTTATTTATGATCTTGCATCTCCATTATATCTTGCATTAGGGTAGTTTGCATTGTTAAAGCATTCATAGTCTTTTAGTTTTTGGGTGTGTGAAGTGTGTTTCAAGAAAAGAAGAGAAAAAGTAATTTGCTTTGTAGAACTTTCGTAGAACCCGTATAGAGATCTCTTTTCATCGAAGAAAAAATGATTGCATTCATGTAGTTAGTTTTTCATTGATTTCTATTGCGTCATAGGAACATCATTGGTTTCACTCCCATATTTACCCTTGCCTTAATGAACAACCATTAAAATCAAGAGATTAATTAAAATAGACTAGAACTTTTATGTTGTCATCAGAATACACCAACAATTTTAGGTTTATTAGGGCCTTGGATTAGGCGAGAGGAGAGTTAACTCTCCAAGGCCACTCAAAATTACAAAACATAGAAGTTTGATTAATGAGCGAAATCCAATAGTGTTATGGAGACCAAGAAAGCTCTATAACTGGGAGTAAAGCATGAGGGAGAGTGAAGATAAGGACAAGACATACCCCCTCTCTTACTTGTCGGATCCCACCTCATGACTGTTCCACCCAGCTTCTGATATGAGTTGGTGACCATAGTTTCCTATCCTAGGGATCACACAGGTGGCTGCAGAGGGGAATCTCGTGGCACCTGAGGCTGATGTTGTATCATGTTCAGTAGTACTTCTTGAGGGTACCCTTGCGAAGCTTGGGTGCTTGCACCAGCAAAGGTTGATGTCTGGAGGTCAGCGTAACTGCCTCTGATACCTTTGCTAGTAGGCCTGAGGCGTAATTACCATAGTCTATTTTTATAAGGCCCTTGTTATTAACTTTCTTTTATTTTGGTGGCCGGTCCTAATCACCCGGAGCGAAAATACTCGAGAGTTGTTTGATTGATGGTATCTTTAGGGACTTTTTAGTGATTTTTCTTTGCTCCTTGTCAGCCTAGCTTTATAATTTTTTGAGTCTTTAAGTAGATCTTTTAAATAATTCAAAGTGCTTTATCAACCATCTTGATGGTTTAGGAGACTTTGTGGGCTAGTCCTGAGCCTTCTCCTAAAAGGCGTAGGAGCAATTATTCCAATGGTTTTAAACCAGTGGGTGCAGGTGCATCAGAGATTGATCCTCTGCTTGGGGTCATTAATTAACAAGATAGACCTAGCACCAGTAGAGAGTTAGAGAGGAACACACCAGTTCTTTCGCAAGTAATTTTTTAGTTGAAAGATAATGTCGAAGTTGAAGAGCATTCAGAGTCAGTTGCGGCTCTGAATTCTCCTCTTCCTCCTGATCATCCAGATGTTTTATTGTATGTCAGAACCCTGACTCATAAGCCTTCGAGCCCAGGTTTACACCCATCTATTCCTTCTATGACCACTGTTGGAAGCATGGCATTTACAATGAGTGTTGAGAGTGTGCATGTAATATACTACTTGAATCGAGGCATAGTAGCACCTAAGCTATGCTATTCTCCCATCGAGAAATTGCCGTTGGCAGCTATCCATGTTGTTCAGTGGCTTTGTCATTACATTCTACTTTGAAAAATGTTCGTCTTAGCGGCTGTCAATCCTTTTTAGTTTGTCCTCAGTAAGCGAGTGATTGAGGGAAAGTATAATCGATGGATTATTATTTTCCAAGAGTTTGATTTCAAATTCTTGTCAGCTAAATCTAAGAAGTCATTTGTTTTTGCAGAATTGATTTCGGAGCAGCCTTGTGAGGAAGCTATTGTTTATGAGGAAATTTTTCCCAATGAACATTTATTCCTCATTTGTTCATAGGATCCCTGGTATGGAGATATCATTATATATCTCCATACTTCGAAGTTTCCACTTGCTTTCTCCAAAGATGAACGTCAACAGTTACATCACCTTGCCAAAACTATGTTATTATTGGTGATACATTATATCGCAAAGGGTTTGACTCAATCCTTAGGTGTTTCTTAACTTTGGAAGAAACCGAGTCAGTACTTAATGATTGCCATAGTGGAGCCTGTGGTGGTCATCTATCAGGGCTTGTAATAGCCCAGAAAATTTTGCGAGAAGGCTACTTTTGGCCTTCAATTTTCAAAGACTGTATTGGAGCAGTCAAATGTTGTCATCCTTGTTGAGTTTATACTCGAAAAATGAGCGTGCATCCAACTCCATTTTTCCTTTTATCATTGTCAGTCCATTTACGAAGTGGGGCATTGATTTTACTACTTGTAATCCACCTTCGGCAGGGAATCACAAGTACATCATTATGGTCGTAGACTACTTTACGAAGTGGGTTGAGGCGATGCCTGCTTTAAAAAATGATTGTGATACAGCAGCCTTGTTTCTCTTCAACCAGGTCATTTCACGATTTGGTATCCCAAGAGAGATTGTCACTGACCATGGTAGTCACTTCCAAAATCAACTAATGATTGAATTGGCTCTCAATTTGGGCTTCCAGCAAGAGCATTCATCTCCATATTATCCTCAAGCCAATGGGTACATTGAAGTCATGAATAAATCCCTTAAGACCATCCTGCAAAGGACAATTGATAAAACTTTATCCAATTGGCACATCATGTTATATCCGACGCTTCGGGCATACTGAACCTCAGTTAAGACTGCCACTGGTTTTACTCCTTTACAACTACTTTATGGGTTGGAATCTATCTTCCCTATCGAATGTGAAATTCCTTCCCTTAAGCTAGTTGTAGAACTTCTTCTAGATACATCTATTCTAGAAGAACACCTTGTTCATTTGGAACATCTTAATGAGCAGTGTCGAGATGCAGACATAATAAATGAAGCCCATAAGAAGAGGATTAAAAGTCAATATGATAAAGTTGTTCGTCCTTGGGTTTTTTTTGAAGGTGACCTTGTCTTAGTCTATGACCAAGACAAAGATATCCTGGGGGTAGGAAAGTTCAAATATATGTGGTATGGTCCCTTTATAGTCAAGTGTTATGAAACCAGCTCACAAAAATATAGAAAATATAGTTGAACACCTTAGAATTCAGCCTCTTCGAGGGGGAAACCTCCTTTACATTACACAAATGAAAATTTCTTGGATGATTCAAATGGCAAAACCTCCTTTCTATATATAAGAGTCTAAGGAGTCATAATATAACCCAGCCAACCTAAAAAAAATAATATAAAGCCATAAAAATAACAATAGAGGGATTCTATGGGTCACAATAATAACAATATGGGGACAATAGGGGCACAACAATATTAATAAGGGATACAACTACAATAGTTATGGGGTAATCACTAGTATTATAGGGACCTAAAATGCCACTCTCCTTCAAAAAAGTGTTGTCCTCAATGATTGAGCAGTTCTGGATGCTTCTGTATAAAATTCTCATCCTCCCATGTGGAATCTTCAGTGGATAAGTTCTTCCACTTGATGAGATACTCCGAAATTGATTGATTTCGTAGTTGTCGAGTTCTTGTTTATGTGACTGCTTCCGGTTCTAATATAATTTTTCCTTCCTCGTCAAGTTTTGGCAATATTGTTTGAACTGGTAGCTTGTCACCTATAACCTTCTTTAAACATGAAACATGGAAAACTTGGTGCACTCGAGAAGCTGCAGGAAGCTCCAATTTGTATGCCATAGTACCAATCTTTTGCAACACCTTGTATGGACCATAATACTTTGGTGATAATTTATTATCTTCTTAGCTTGCTTGAGGGACATT
The DNA here is from genome assembly GCA_000404065.3 of Pinus taeda. Taxonomy (NCBI): domain Eukaryota; kingdom Viridiplantae; phylum Streptophyta; class Pinopsida; order Pinales; family Pinaceae; genus Pinus; species Pinus taeda. Next base: position 109,311 of record APFE030438980.1, read on the forward strand.
TGTTTATATGGTTGTAGCCATAGGAATACCCAATCACCTACATCAAAACTTCTTTCACTGCGATGGTGATCTGCCTGTTGTTTCATTCTATTCTATGCCAACACGAGGTTATCCTTTAAGAGTTGGAGGACTTGTTGTTGATGTTCGATGTGATTTCCACTGCTTGAACCTTAGAATTTTCTCTTAAATATGATGTGATGGATGGTGGCTGATACCCACAAAGTGCCATAAATGGGGCCATTTTTGTTGCTGTATGGAAGGAAGTGTTATACCACCATTCAGCCAAAGGCAACCATTTGACCCATTGTGTCTGTTTATCAGATACAAAGCAACGAAGATATCCTTCCAAAAATTTGTTTACTATCTCAGTTTGCCCATCAAATTGAGGATTATAAGATGATCTATGAGCTAACTGAGTACCAAACAAGAAAATAATTATGTCCAAAAATTTCCAGTGAAAATGGGATCTCTGTCACTTACAATAATCTTTGGATTTCCATGTAGCTTTTGAATTGTTTCCATAAATGTCGTAGAAACTGTACTGGCTTTAAATGGATGTGATAATGCACAAAAGTGTGCATACTTGGTAAGTCTGTCAACTACCACCATGATGACACTCTTTCCCTCAGACTTGGGTAAGCCTGTGATAAAATCCATTGAAACCTCCTCCCAACGTTGGCTTCGAATGGATAAAGGTTGTAATAGACCCGGTGTCTTAATTGTTTCAACTTTATTTTGTTGGCCAACCAAACATTCCGCCACAAACTTTTGAATATCTGATTTAAGGCCATCCCAAAAAAATTCCTTCTTAACCCTATGGTAAGTTTCTAAAAATCCTGAGTGCCCTCCTAAGGGAGAAGTGTGCAATTCCATAAGAATCTTTTGTTTCAGCTGGGAATTC
>APFE030438980.1:114648-133064 GCA_000404065.3 Pinus taeda
AATGAACAATTCTTGGATGATTCAAATGACAAAACCTCCTTTCTATATATAGGAGTCCAAGGAGTCACAATATAACCCAGCCGACCTAACAATAATAATATAAAGCCACAAAAATAACAATAGATGGATTCTATGGGTCACAGTAATAACAATATGGGGACAATAGGGGCACAACAATATTAATAAGGGATACAACTACAACAGTAATGGGGCAATCACTAGTATTATAGGGACCTAACATCAAGTGTGTTTTGAAAAAAGGGGCTTATGAATTAATTGACTTTGAAGGGAACAAGCTGGTAGAGCCCAGAAATGGGCTCTACCTTAAGAAGTATTTTGCTTAGGCTTCGGCTGAGCAATTTCTCGTTTGTATATATTTTATCTTTTTACATATCTATCCATCATTTTGTGATATCGATATTTTTTTATCTGCTTTGGCAGGTATTGATGGATGATTCAATATATTTCAGATTCACCGATGGTGAAAGTAGGCACACGTAGAATCTTGCTTCCGTGGCTTGGGTAATTTATTATCCATCTAACCAGTTGATGGTATCAAGGGAAGTATGTATTGGCCCTGCTTCAAACAACATTGCCAAATATACTACCATTCTTAATTTACTATCCAAAGCAATATCTTATGGGATTGATTCGTTGGTAGTTTATCTAGACTCATAACTGGTGGTGTCACAGTTAAATAAAACTTATCGGGTTCGCGATCCTTATTTATATCGGCAATTTTTTAGAGTGAGAATGTTGCAACGATCATTTATTTATATCACATATGTTCACATTCCACGATCTGAGAATTCATTAGCAAACTCTATTGCTAATCAAGCATTACATTGGCACATTAATCATTCATCAAATTAAATAACATCAAAAAAATTGAATCTGTATGTATATCATAAAATCACCTGTATATAGATGGAGTGTTCAAAAATAATATACAAAATTGGGACAGGATGCCCTCAAAATTTGGTCTTATGCCCATAATCATGTCCAGCCATACATGGATCTATCTATTGAGTTGGCTCAGGATGAGCAGTTAAAAAGTTAACGACAGCGTTGGCTACACGTCGAAGTATCTGGACCCAATCCCGTGGTACCCCTACCACACAGTGCTGCATCTCCTCAGGCAGATCCTCTACAGCTATCATAAATACCTTCTGAGTTAGTCTCACCAAGTTTCTCTAAACAACATAAAGGACTCTCTCTGTCTCAGCGGTTGTCTCTTCGGCCCCTCTTCCACGATGCCTGTGCCTCGGAAATCCGTTAGGTCTCACTGGGCCCACATCTGGAACATGGTCATTATATTTTGTCAATATTTTGTCTCATCAAAAATAATTTTTTTTTTTAAGATCATTGCATATTAAAAAATCCAAAAAAATTAAAAAACTCACAAAAACTTAAAAATTGTTACCTATGTCTCCCCATGATGCATTTGGTGGTAACACTAAGTCTAGACCTCCTTGGAAATCCATGTCGGCATATCTGTAATCATCAACCATGATGATCTATTGATCCCACCAGGTGAAAAACTCATCATCAAAGGTCATATTGGGCACGTCACCACCCCCAAGGCAATTCATTAGATCCGCCCATCTACCCATTCGCGGATCTCTAGGTCTGCTAATAGACATTGATACTTTGGGATGTAGCCCAGGTACCTTCTCAAAGAGGAATGAACACAAGATGGTTTCATATACAAAATTCTTCATTTGACCCTTCTATATAGAGGTCAATTAACTCTACATGTTAGTCAGAAGAGGCATGCACCATTCAAATACTGTGGTAAGACATTCCACTTCCAGGCTCATAGATACTCATGATGCCTGATGTAGGGAAGCTAACCCATTTACCCATGCAATGGTAAATATAAAAATCCTCAAGGATAGACTTTCCACATGTTTGATTGGTATTTGACTCCAAATCTTCTCTGGATGTCCAAGATAATATATATGGGCATAGTCTTCCATCGAAAGACTACCTCTCATCTTGTCTGTCGAGTGCACGACCTCCCCTCTTTGGGAGAGACCAGTAATGAAATAGATATCTTCGACCTCAATCCGTAGAGGCATTTGGTCGATCATGAAAGTGTTGTCCTCTCTGCTCTAGTAGCGGACAAAAAGTTCTACCAAGCGAGTATTGGCTTTCATATTTGGCATTTTGAAGAATTTGAGTAGGCCACAGCCTCTCAGAGCATTCAATGCATTTTGATCATTCATTACCTCATTATCTATGGTGGTATGCTCTCTTTCCCTCCAAGTGATAGTCATCCTGCAAAAAATTGAAGTTTCAACTGTTAATTTACATGTTAAAACTTTAACTCGTGTACATGTGGGTTCCCTTTACACACAGCTGCGTGTAGGGCCGTCGTATACATGGGTTACTGACATCCAACCCACATGTACACAAAGTTGAATTTTAGGGCATAGTTTCCCATGGTCAAAACTTTGAAAAAACTTTTAAAACTATCATAAACCATTACAAGTAGGATTTGAGGATTACCTGGAGACTTTGGGGTGTTTTGAATGGTCCAATTGTTCAGAGGAAAGATTGTTTAGTTTTTCTCCACAGCTCTTTGCTCCAAACAGAAATGAAAAAACTGTGAGTCTAAAAGTCATTATATAACTTTGAAATTGCAAAATATTTTTTCAAAAATTGATTTTTGTCTCATGGATTTTTTGACCTGTGGGCTTGGATTGTCGAGAGTGGGTTGGTTTTATAGGAAATTTTGGAGACTTCTTCGAGATGTTGTTTCGGTCCCATGACTACTACCTGTCATGGCAGGTATTGTTCTCTCACTGACATTTAGGTTAGGGAAAACCATTTTCCACTGCATCTTGCATGCTAGCCTCCATTCAGTGATACATTAGCTGTAGGGTCAACCCCATCATATCTTGGTCAACAAAACATTTTCACTCGCTGATTTTTTAAAAAAATCATGATGTGATGGTAGAGCCATCCTTTACATGGGTATCTTAGTTAGATCCTCGATGACATTGGTTGCCCATGTTGCTATACTGAATAGGCTAGGGATTCCTCTTTAGTCCCGCCATGATTGATGTGTTGAAGACACATTCTCCTTTCTTTTGCGCTAAGTTATGGCCTTATACCCTAGAGGCTCCTTTGTGTGGAGTTGTATTGTTGCATTGCATTTTGACTATTTTCACCTTTTGGCCTTGAGCTGGTTTCACTTGGACTCGTGTTTAAGCCATTTATTTGACCATGCCTTTTGCAAAGTCAACCATGCAATCACTTAGCTTCTGCAACTTGACGCATCTTTTTACCCATGGAAAGAGCATCCCTTTGAGTGTCCTTGACCAGTTTTGCCTCCCTGCATTGAGCATAGGAATGTTCCCCTCCAAGGGACCAGATCATCCATTTCTCTGACACTCATTCTTTCCACTGTACTATAGCATTCTTTTATTCTTTTTCCAACTCAAAGAAAAAGACAAATATATATATATATATATATTCCAAAAAGAGCGGGAATGGAACGAAATTTCCATATCTTGTTGGCAACTAGAGTAAGTTGTGTCACCCTTGAACAAAGCACTCAAAATAAAGTCTCTCCTCCATTGGGGTGGGATTTAGTTTGACTTAGGAGCACCTTAACCTTGTTATTGAGTTAGTACTCCTCCAATTGGTTACCTCTTCCAATCATATGGAGAGTTTGCTTATGTCTCTTGCATGACAAACTTATACAGAGTTATCATATGCTGCCATATAGTCATCATTGAGTCATGCTTTTGTTCAAGGGAAGTAAACCTAAGTCGGCCTCTCTGCAGTGTCTCTTGACCTATTTTTCAATCGATCATCTCTGGTTGTCAGTGTCATGTTTTTCATTACATCAGTTATATTGGTCCTTTGCTCGTGCTAGTTTGAGAAGGTATCCATTGACTTCTTGCTAGCGGGTCTTGTCCTTATAGACTACAACAAATTTCTCTGAGGGTAGATCTAGAACCGCACCCTAGCCCTATTTTCATTATTGATAGGTCACCTTGTGCTCAACATCAATCAGTATCATGAGTCTTTGATTGAGTGGTTTCCCTTGTGTTTGACATCATCTTTCATTATCACACATTGGGATTTGTGTAGTGCCTTGGTTTCCATTTGACCCTATTGGTGGATTCCTCACCTCTGTGTCAGCTTTCATTATTGGTTGGTTTAGAGGGTTTCTATTGTGCACTAGCTACATCTTGTGTATGCCGGAAACATGCTTTGGTTGGGTTACTACATCTTTTTCATCTGATTCCTTCCACATTATTGGCCTACGGTTTACACTCATGATAGATTGATGAAGGATGCCTTAATGCCTTCCTTCTAGCAAATCGTTTCCTATCGACTACAACTCATTTTCTCTGGGAAAAAGATCTAGAGTCCATTTGGCAGTACCTTGGGGTTTACAGTCATCAGTGGCAGATTCCTTCGTTATCAATAGTGGGAAACCATCAATGTCTCTTGATTGATAGATTCTTTCAAGTGTTCAACTTCATCTCATTCATTCACACTTGTTAGATTGTACTGAGTACCTTGACTCTCATTATCATTATCAGTGAGTAGTCTCACATTTGTTAAACGGTATACATCAATGACTGGTAATCAAACGATTTCTCACATGGTCGACCTCAGATCATTCATTCCCATTGTGTAGAAATGCACCGCGGTGGTCGGTGAAGACCTCAGGTTGCATCAGCATGTTTTGGTTCACTTGTCAGTTGCTCCTATTGCTACTAGTTGACACCATCCACCTTATATGTCGCAGTTCTTCATAGCGACATCTTATATGCTGGCATCCGAGTTGTGATGTAGTATCGTTTTATTCCATCATGTTCATTTGGTACTATTGGGATCATTTTTTGACATCAGTGATCAGCTTCATCCTTCAACATCATTAATCATCTTCTTATATGTGATATTCAGACATGTACTTTTTTTATCACGATCAGATGATCCATTATGTACTTTCAGTTCCTTTATACTAGTATACATATTGGATCCACTTGTACTTGATATGTAGACATGCTTTACTTTCTCTGAGCATGGGTATGCTCGCCTCAGACAACAATTTCTTTCTTATCTCTTTTGATGGCTTGGCAGGCTGAATTCTGGTGAAGTCCTTCTCAGGCTCGGCATGACTCTTTCCATACACTTAATACATTTCGGCCATCATGTACCCCTTCTAACCTCATATATTAGGGGCATATTTTATAGCATCATTCACCACTCTTGGTATATATAATTCTTTGTTTATGGCCTAGGGCAACCCCTCCTTCCAGACTTGGTCCAAATATATAAAAAAATAGTGTTTTATTCCCTATATGCTACCTTGCCCTAAGTTAAAAGCATGTACGTGTGGGTTAGTCAATACCCAACCTGTGTATATGTATTAAAACACTTAAATAATTAAATTTCCTTAATTTTGGGTAGAGTTCACGGGGTTTTACCTGTTAATTACCTCCTATTTCCCATGGCCCAACTATTTCCCAACTAAAAAACTAATTGGGAGAGGTATAAATAGACCTCTATGGGAAGGCCTTAAGGGGAGGAGAAGAGATAGAGTTATTATATTGAGATTATCCCTAACTAAGTCTAATGAATCACTGTGCCTCATGCACTTCCCCAAGCTTCAAGAAACCCTTGTTTCCTTGAATATAGATATCCTTCCTTTTGCTTGAGATATCATGGTGTTGGTGATGGAAGAAGAATGTTGAAGGCTAGGATAGGACGAATCCAGAGGAAGGTTCCACTTGGAGCCAAAGAAAGACTCAGGTGAATTCTATCCATGTTATTTATAGCTTACTGCAATAAAAGAAATGTTATCTTGTTTCTGAAATTAACTATGTTTATGCATCAAATTATGTTTTAATCCATATATGAATGTTGTTTTGATGTATGATCAATCATTTGTTTATATGATATAAAGTCAATTTCGTGAATATGCTTTACTTCTATACTACTATGTATGTTCGAATTGAATGATTTTCAGGTTTGAAGAACATTGGGAGTTGCAAAGGGTCTGAACCTTGCGGAACCTAATCGAACGAAGGAAAGCCGGGTACAGTCACTCTTATGTAATTTGATAATATAAGCATCTTGCTTGAGTTGTTTGAGTATTTCTTCTTGTAGTTTGCTTCTGCTCTATTGGGATTCTAACCCAAAGCCCTAGGGTGCTTTCACCCGAAACAGAAAGGTCATAGGATGTATGTGAGGAGGAAAATGAAGAAAATAGAGGCCTCATTTATAAAATTTCTTCTGAGGATCAGTGGGCAAGCTTGGTTAGTGTAACCGTTTGTCAATTCAGTTGTGGAGCCATCTCATTATTCTCTCTCTCTCTCATACTCTTGGAGACTTGGAGTTTTCTTGGAGCACTCTTGGAGGGTGTGGCATACCCGAATTCTGGGAGCAAGGAGGAAAATGAAGAATAGGAAAGTGCAAGAAGGCATTGAGATCAGAAGCTACATCATATTTGCTTGCAAGTACCGAGTTGCATGTAAGATTTCTCCACTAGTTTTGGCATGCATGGCATGTGCATGTGGTTTCTTGGTCAAGATCTGTCACTCACATGGAGGATTGCCTGGATTGACAGTGGATTTTCCTAGCCTTGTTATTTCTTGGATAGCCATGGTGATCATGGGTTTATTTCCATTGTTTTGTTTTGGTTGGTTCTTATGTGTCCCTATCTTGGGTTGAGTTATTATTTCCTGGAGCCTTTGCTGGACAATGCTCTGGAGCCCTGTAACATCTTGGGTTGAGTTACTAGTCCTCAAGCCTTGGTTGAAAAAATTCTCTGGAGTCCTTGGTGGGTTGAATTACTAGTCCTGGAGCTTTGTTTGGATAGATGCTCTTGAGCCTAATGACAGCTTTGAGTTGAGTTACTAATCCTGGATCTGTGGTTGGAAGAAACACTCTGGAGCTCTAGATGGCTAGGATGGAGACTAATCCAGTGATGGTTTTGGTGATACATGACCATGAGGTGGATTCAATATTTGATGGTTTAAGGTGAATGGCCTCTGGAAGCCCTGGATGATTTTTGATTGATGTGTTTTATGAGATCTCACATTCATGCTTGGAATATGGCATGGGCCTGAATGGATGAAGAGATATTTGGCTCAACCATTCTACAGTTGAGTGGAATGCGGTAGTCCCATCTCCAGTTGGTTCATTGCATTCATTAATGAGAAATCCATTCCCTTGATTTTCATGTGTAAAGGTATTGATGCATTTATGGATTTGATGGTTGATATGTTTATTGTATTTGTGTTCCTATTATGTTGGTTAAATGAACATTTTATGACAACAGTTATGTATGTCTCTCAGTATGTTTTTACTTGTATGTGAATGGATAATGTGCATATGACCTAATAGATGATAATGCAACAAATGGCATGAGGGAACAATGATTCATAGTGATTCTCAAATAAGTATGAGATCCCTACTCTTAATTATGTTGTTTACACCTTTATATTACATGTCAATGATATGTTTGATGAAATGCCTATCATGGCTATTAGGGATCCAGTCGAGGTCTTGAACAAGTATTTTCTTTAGTAATTTCATTTCCATGTTACTTTACTAATTTGAAGAGATGGATTAGTTCTGGGAAGTGTTCTGGGCTCTGAGCCTGAGAAAGTGGCTTAAATCTCAGGGTCATTGGCACAACACTAACAATTTTGGTCCGCAATCCTTAGAAAGTAGGCCTTTGAGAGCGAATTTAGGAGGTTGTTGGTCACTCCCTTGCCCATAGCATGAGAGAAACTATGACCCAAGATGCCTAAAACAACAGTGGGACCCAGGGACAGGTTTTCTAAGTAGCTAACTTGTCTTCTGAGGGTTTTGTTGATGATGTTGAATGTATGTATGGTGTGTTTCCATCGGTTCCACTTCCTTAATGTGACTTAGGAGAGTGAATCATAGCATAGTGGCATGATCTGGTGCTCAAAAATATGCTCAAAAATGAAATTTTTCGGAATGGATTGAAATGGAATGACTGGATAGAGCTCATCACTTTAAATTTGGCACAACTCGTTTCATGGAAAATGGACGTCGTATGCTCCTAGAAACGAGTTATGATCGATTTCTCAAATAGGAAAATTTTGGCAAAATTTTGTGCAGCGCTTCCCAATCAGCATTCCGTACTACTAAATGGGCTTGTTGATTTGGAAAAATTACTAGGTTCAAAGGGCCAATAATATCATGACACTTCTCAAGTTCCTATTGGTGTTGAGTTGGCGATTTCATATTGGTCAATTTGGTGTTGGTTAGGTGGACCAACCAGAGGCCACCACGTGGCACCTCAATGGACCACAAAAATTAGTTAAGGTCAAGTGGCACCTCCACTAGGTTCAAACAGGGAACCTCTCTCCAACTAAATATTTCCCTTACCATTGTGCCAATGGTGAACCTTGTTTAAAGGACCCACTAAAAATGTATTTAAACTTATATGGTAGAGGTATGGGTAAAAGGGTCGAGGGCTAGCCCCAATCCCAGTCACCATGCCCACATGGACCAGGGGTAGGACCAGGGGCCAGGGCTTAGCCCCATTCCCCCCAACTTAAAACTTTTCATACGACCTTGGAGCAGAAAACCATGAGCACAGCTAGAGGGGGCCAGACCCTAGGTGCCAACCCCTAGTCACATGGTGCTCATTTGACCACTGGTGCGTGTATAAGATACATTAGAAAAATTAATGATCCCATTATTTTTGTCGATAGTTCACCAATTTGTTTCCTAGTTAGTAGAAAAAGGGGTGGATTTGTATGATGGTTCAATGGAGTTGGCAAAATTGTAGGTCGACTAGTAGCAAAATTTGGGAAGCTCATAACTTTCTCATTTTTTGGTCTTTTAGGGAGAATAAATAAGATAGAAAGGGGTTTTTGATAGTTATTAAGCCATTGGAGTTTTTATTGAAGCAATTTTATCACTATAAATTTATGTAATCACTATTTCTATGAGCATAATGATATAGGCCCAAGCATTGGAAGTTGGACCAGGAGACATAGTTCCGCTTGAGATTTCAGGTATACTTTGGGAAGCCCAAATCTTTATGGTAGGAGAGAAATATTTCATCACCATGAGAATAAGTACCACTTGTTCAAGAATGGAAATGAGTACATAGTTAGAGCACATAGGAACAAGATGAGTTTGTCTTATGCATGCAGGACAAATGAAGAGAATTATGAATGCAAGTCAAAAAAATTATTTGTTAATGTTCAAGCATGAAGATGTTGTGAATGAAACCTTTCAAGCAGATGCATCCATTGATAAATTTGATTTCATTGAAATTGCTAATGTTTGTAATAAGTTTTTTCAGGGCTCTAAAAGGTTTTCCTTCTAAAAGAGGTAAACATGATGAGAAAAAATTGCAGCAACATACATCATTGTTGAACAGTGATGGGAACAAGATGTCGGTGCTAAAGGGTGCAAAAATCAAAGAGAAAGCACCAAATAAAATTGATAAAGAAGGCATGGGTTCCACAAGTTCTTCTTGGGGGTTTCAAAATGGTACATAGAAATGGCAAACACACTTAGTCAAGAGTCAAGCTAAGTACAAGGCAAGACAAACTAAACATTGTTATGTCAACAATGTTCGAGGTGAGAAGAATTTCAATTTTTTTAAGTTTCCTTTCATTGATGACCGAGGAGAGGATATGTTTGTTTCTTCAAGGATAGTTTTTTTTTTTTTGTCGAAAATATGGGAAATCGCAGCAAGATGGTATCTACAACAGCAAGATAGAGTTTCCAAAATCAAGGAAAATATCAGTTTTCATGAAAAGCACAAATTGTTGAATTCAGGAAAATTCCATTGGATTGAGACTGGAAGGATGAGGGGCTTGTATCCTCATCTAATTGTTCAATAATAAAAGAGTTGTTGGGTTCCAAAAGCTTCCAGTGGGGAGGAGTCATCCGGTGCTCAAAAATATGCTCAGAATGAAAGTTGTCAGAATGGCTCAAAAATAGAACAACTAGATAGAACTCATCATTTTGAATCCATCACAACTCATTTCATGGAAAATGTATCTCGTATGCTCCCAGAAATGAGTTCTAATCGATTTCTCAAATAGGAAAATTTTGGCAAAATTTGGCCGCCCAGTCAGTAAAGCGTACTGCTAACGTGGCATGTTGACTGGGCCTGATAATTTGGAAAAATGATTGGGTTCAAAGGGCCAATGACATCGTGCCACTTGTCAAGTTCGTATTGGTGCTGAGTTGGCAATTTCATATTGGTCAATTTGGTGTTGGTTAGGTAGACCAGTTGGAGCCTACCACGTGGCCCAGCCAAAGGCTACCATGTGGCACCTCAGTGGACCACAAAATTTGGTTAAGGTTGGGTGGCACCTCTGTTGGGTTCAAACACGAAACCTCTCTCCAATGAAATATCACCCTTATCATTGCACCATTGGTGGACCTTGTTTAAAGGACCCAATAAAAATGTATTTAAAATTATATGGTAGAGGTATGGGTAAAGGAGCCAAGGGCTAGCCCAAACCTTGGTCATCACGCCCACATGAACCAAGGGTGGGACCAGGAGACAGGGCTTAGCCCCAGCCCCCAAACTTAAAACTTTCCATACGACCTTGGAGTGGAAAACCATGGGTACAACCGAAGGAGGCTAGAACCTAGGCGCTAGCCCCCAGTCACATGGGGCTCATGTGACCACCGGTGCCCGCATAGGGGACATTAGAAAAATTAATGATCCCACAATTTGCACCAGTAGTTCGCCAATTTGTCGCCTAGTGAGCAGAAGAAGGTGCAGATTTGTAGGACGGTTAGCCAAACTTGGTGAATTTGTAGGTCGACTAGCAACAAAACTTGGGAAACTCGTGACTTTCTCAGTTTTTGGTGTTTTTGGGAGAAGAGAGAGGCTAGACAGGGGTTTTTGATAGCTCTGAAGCTATTGGAGTTGTTATTGAAGACATTTTAACACTCTAACTTGATGTAATCACTGTTTTTATGAGCATAATAATATAGGCCCAAGCATTGGAAGCTGAACTAGGAGACATAGCCCAGGCAGGGTGAACTCCTTCATCACTTATTGTTTTGTGTTTACTATTATGGTGGTATTGTTTACAATATTCTTCAAATTCTGAAATTTAAATTCATGTTTTATGTGTTTATTAATTTAACATAAGAGCTTCAAAACTCAAATTTAATCACTTGCACTTTACATAAACCTCAAACAGATTCATATACAGATCAAGTTTGGTATCAGAGAATAGATTTTATTTGCTTCTATGAGGATTTAATTGTTTGCAAGTGTTTTTGATGCTTACAAGGTTGAATTCAAGAAAGGAGAATGAAAGCTTGTGGGTGCTAGTTATCAATTTGAGACAAGGACAAGGAGAGCACATTTGCCACAATATCTACCACAAGTTTCACCTCATGTTGTTCCTGAAGCTTCAGTAAGTAAGTCTCATGAAGGAGAAGTTTATATGTCACAAGATGAAAAGGATTTTAGAAAAACATTATTTGACAAGACTGAGATGGTGAAAGTTCTCTATGAAGAGAGAAATTCAAGATTTCAAGGTGAGAGTTCCAAGCCTTCAAAAGGAGAGGGTCCTTCTAGAGGAAAAGGAGGAGATGATGACAAGCCTTCAAAAGGGAATGGTGACAAACCAACATCTTATCCACCATCATCTTCACCTTCATCTTGATCCTCTTCCACAACAACCCTTTCATAAACACCTCCACATACTCCAAAGGGACATGGTAAAACTCCCTTATTGAAACTTGATATTAAATTCCAATTGCCTATGTATAATGGTGAGGTTAATGTTGAAAGACAAGATAATTGGGTTCATCAACTTGAAGTATATTGCAGGATACAAAACATCAAGGATGATGAAACAAAGAATCAGCTGGCTTCATTAAGGTTGGAGGGTGCAACATTGATTTGGTGGGAAGCCAAAACACAAGAGGAACTGAAAAAGAATGGTAAGGTCTCAACCTATTGGATTGATTTTATTGTTGCACTTAGAAATTATTTTTATCCATTAGCTTATATACAAAAGGTTATTATGGATTGTCAGAATTTTAGGCAATTAAAAGGACAAAGGGTACAAAACTATACTCAAGAGTTTAGGAGAACAACACTAGTATTAGGTGTAGATTTGACATCTCAAGAAACTTTGTTAAAATATATTGGAGGTTTACATAGTTATCTAACACACACTATTCATATGTTTAATCCCACAAATTTGGATGAGGTTTGTGTTCAAGCCACACATCTAGAAGCTAGAGGGAAAAATATTTCAGATGACAAAAGTGAGAGTTCTCTTGAAATTGGAGAAAAAGGAAAGGGTAAGTTTAAGGGAAAAGGGAAGAAATATGCTTCTATTAAAATGGAAAAAGAAAAAATCACATGCAAACATTGTTTAAAACATGGCCATGAAGAAGACCATTGTTGGAAACTCCATCCAAAGTTGAAACCCAATAAACTTAAAAACAAATAGAAGGAGAAAACAGCTGTAATTATAGAACATGACTTAGGTTTTGATTCAGGAGATGAAACCAAGATTATAACGATGGGTTTGAAAGGAAAGACATAAAAAGCACTAGTACTCCAAGTTGTTCCAATGATACTCAAGATGATGAAACAAGAATTGAACTTTTCCATATTAGAGTTGTTTCAAAGAATACCAAAATTGACACACTATTTGATAGTGGTTCTCAAGAAAATTTGATTTCTGAAGATTTAGTCCAGAAGTTAAATTTAGAAATTATTCCACATCCAAGACCTTATCCTTTAGGTTGGATATGTAAGAATGAAAATTTGCAGGTGACAAGGAAGTGTATCCTAAGATTTCTGATCAATGCAAACTTTCTTGATGAAGTTGAACTTGATGTAGTTCTGCTTGAGATTTCAGGTATTGTTTCGGGAAGCCCATATCTTTTTGATAGGAGAGTAATATTTCATCACCATGAGAATAAGTAACAATTGTTCAAGAATGGAAATGAGTACATAGTTAGAGAACATAGGAACAAGATGAGTTTGTCTCTTATGCATGCAGGACAAATCAAGAGAATTGTGAATGTAAGTAAAAAATTTTCTTTGTTAATGTTCAAGCATAAAGATGTTGTGAATGAAGCCTTTCAAGTAGATGCATCCAATGATAAATTTAATTTCATTGAAGTTGCTAATGGTTGTAATAATTTGTTTCAAGACTCTAAAATGTTCCCTTTTAAAAGAGATAAACAAGATTAAAAAAATTGCAGCAACATACATCATTGTTGAACAGTGATGGGAACAAGATGTCGGTGCTAAAGGGTGCAAAGATCAAAGAGAAAGTGCCAAAGAAAATTGATAAAGAAGGCATATGTTCCACAAGTTCTTCTTGGAGGTTTCAAGATGGTACATGGAAATGGTGAACACACTTGGTAAAGACTCGAGCCAAGTACAAGGTAAGACAAGCTAAACATTGTCATGTCGACAGTGTTCGAGGTGAGAATAATTTCAAGTTGTTTAAGTTTCCTTTGATTGACAACCGAGGAGGGAATATGTTTGTTTCTTCGAGCACAACTTTTTGTTCTAAAAATTCTGGGAAATTGCAGCAAGATGGTATCTACAGCAACAAGACAAGGTCTCCAGAATCAAGGAAAAAGATCAGTTTTCATGAAAAGCTCAAATTGTTGAATTTAGGAAGATTCCAGTGGATTGAAACTAGAAGGGTGAGGGGATTTTACCCTCATCTAATGGTTCAATAATAAAATATATTTTGGGGTCCAGAAGCTTCCAGTGGGGAGGAGTGATTTGGTGTTAAAAAATGAAAGTTGTTGTATTGGCTCGAAAATGCAACGATTGGATAGAGCTCATCATTCTGAATCTATTACAACTTGTTTTGCAGAAAACAGACATCGTATGCTCCCAAAAACAAGTTCTAATCGATTTCTCAAACAGGCAAATTTTGGCAAAATTTTGTGCAGTGTTGCCCACTCAGCAGTCTGTACTGTTGACGTGGCATGTTGACTGGGCATACTAATTTGGAAAAATGACTGGGCTCAAAGAGCCAATTAGCATTGCACCACTTATCAGGTTCCTATTGGTGCTGAGTTGGAAATTTCATATTCGTCAATTTGGTGTTGGTTAGGTGGACCAACCAGAGGTCACCATGTGGCCTAGCCAAAGGCTGCCACATGGCACCTCGGTGGACCACAAAAATTGGTTAAGGTCTAGTGGCACCCCCATCGGGTTCAAACACGAAACCTCTTTCCAACTAAATATCACCCTTACCATTTCGCCATTGGTGGACCTTGTTTAAAGGACCCACTAAAAATATATTTAAACTCATATGTCAGAGGTATGGGTAAAAGGGTCAAGGACTAGCCCCAACCCTAATCACCACACCCACATGAACCAAGGGCGGGTTCAGGGGCTAGGGCTTAACATGAGCCCCCCCTACTTAAAACTTTCCATATGACCTTGGAGCAAAAACCATCAGTGCAGCGGGAGGGGGCCAGACACTAGGCGCCAACCCCAAACCACATGGGGCACATGTGACCATCGTCGCACGCACAGGGGACATTAGAAAAATTAATGATCCCATAATTTGCGCTGGAAATTTGCCAATTTTTCATCCAGTTAGTGCAAAAAGGGGCGTATTTGTAGGACGGTAAGCCAAACTTGGCGAATTTGTAGGTCGACTAGCAACAAAACTTGGGAAGCTCATAACTTTCTCAGTTTTTGGTCTTTTTGGGAGCAGAAAGAGGCTAGATAGGGGTTTTTTATAGCTCGGAAGCCACTGGAGTTGTTATTGAAGTCATTTGAGCACTATAAATTGATGTAATCACTATTTTTATGAGCATAATGATATATGCCCAAGCATTGGAAGCTGGACCAGGAAACATAGTCCATGAGGGGTGAACTCCTTCACACTTGTTATTTTGTTTTTACTGTTATGGTGGTATTGTCTACAATATTCTATAAATTTTGAAGTTTAAATTCATGTTTTATGTGTTTATTAATTTAACTAAGAGCCTCAAAAATCAAATTTAATCACTTGCACTTTACATAAACCTCATGCAGTTTCATATACAGATCATGGCCTCTCATCGCGTGTTTACCCCAACTGGCCAATTGCTTGGGTAGATGTGGAAGGAGGATGTTTCATTGTTAATTCTATTTAACAATTTATTTGAAATTTTCTATGACAAATACTGAATAAATCTCATTGCAATCTACACAAATAAAATTGTAGAAGAATAAAACACTGGAAAAAATACTAGAACACATACACAAAAAATAGCACAATTATTTTTGGACAAAAGTTCTCAGAAAACCCAACTTGGGAAAATTGGTGTAGTATTGAGGGTTTTTTATAATTATGTAGTAGTGAAAATATGAGTACAATTTGGATGCCTAGAATTGGCAATCCCCATCAAGAAAATCTGGGAAAAATACTAAAGGGAATTTCCCTTCTCCCGCAGGTAATCTCATACATGACTTGCCTTCAGAAAAATGGTTGTCCAAACCCTAGCATGAGCCCTTATGTGTTTCCTCTATGTTGTATCCCACACATGTGTCTCGAAACTAGCTTTGATGAAGTCATTCTTCCTCTAGTTGTTGAGGAAGTCATCTCTCCCTCCTTCTAGAACCTTTGCGCAGCCTCTGGAACTGAGAATGATTTTTCTCACCAGCAAAGTGATCTACCTTGCTGAAGCTACTACATAGAGCCTATGTTGCGTCATCTCTAGGATAACTTGACCCTCTTGCTGCTACCTCACTGGATCTGGAAATATTTCCTCTGGACTCAATATCCCTTCCCTTCAATCACTGCTTCGATCTCTAGCTCTCTCTCCAGCAACTGACAGCTACTACTCTGGAAATTGATCTTCCAAAAAATTGAACTTCTCAAGTGTCTTCTCCATCACCACATCGACCTCCTCTTATAATCCTCTATTGGAGCAACAACGAAAAAGATTAAAACATAATCGATGGCTAGGATCATCTTTGGATCAATCTGTGTGAGTTGTTAGATGATTCTCGGCTTGACTTAATTAATACTAATTAATTAACCATATTTCCTAAGTTTAGACTTACGAAATATTAAAAACCAGTAATAATCTAATTAAGTCATTTCTAAGCGAAATTTCAAGAAACGATTTCTAGGTTTTGGAGATCTCGTGTATTCTAGCCTCTCCACAAAATTTCAAGGCTATAACACATCTGATGCTGCAAAAGCTAACACCATCAGCATATAACAAACTTACATAATCAAATTAGCAATATGCTATCTTGGCGTAAAAGAATGTCGAGAACCACTAATTTAATTACATTGCTCTGTTGGGGGATGGAGTTATGGAATTCTTCCCGGTCGGTGCCTGATACAAGCTAGGGTTTCATAATCCCTGCAGAATCTTCTCGCTTGACGACGCTTGACCATCCTCCACGAACCCGTCACAACTTCTCCCCATTGTTGTTCACTCTTAGCACCCGTGATTAATATTTGATCCTATTTACCTCTTGTTTTCGATTACTATTAACACCCGTGATATTGCTTTCTCCTGTTTCCCCTCCATAGGCAGTTCAGTAACAGCGGAAATGGTTTGTAGCTCCCGGTGGCAGCTGGCATGTCGTTTTCAAACAATTAAGTATGGAGCTCGATTAGATTGACTACTCTGAATACCCTTTCGCCGATGTTTCCACATGGATATCTCCACCTCCCCCCTGCGCCCGCCTGATCTCGGATAGGCTATTCCTCCACAACAGTGACCTAACGGATTTCCTTGTGCCTTTGCCATCAATTTCGAGTCCCTCCTGCATGGTCGTTACCCTACCTAAAGACCCCCTCACATGGCTAGCTTCCGCTACTCCTCCCCCATCGCCAGAAACCCTACAGTTTCTAGATAGGTGCATAGGACCTAACCACACCATTGACCCCTTAGGTTATCCACCACACCCTTCATCTGTCACTTCATAATACCCTTCATCTGCCCCTTCCGTAGGACCCGTGGTATTTCCATAAGAAATCCCTCTTTCACCATTTTCAACAACTCCCACCTTTGTTTGCTTTGTAGGCATCCCTCTGTATTTGGAAGCAAACCCTTTTGGGCTGGGATCGGATGCATAGAACCCACATAAGAGCGCCCCTCTAGCGGATAATAACAACAAGGGCCACAGGTCGAGGAAGAAGCTGAAGTGTTTAAAGTCCAAGACCTAGGATATTGCACTACGTTTGGGGGAGGATATCCAGTGGGGTGAAACCATGGACACCGCTAATAGAGTCTTGGTGGGTAGGGTTCGAGGCAGGAACTACACTGCGGCTAATCTCAGACAATGGACTGCTGAAATTTGACAGCACCACATGGTTGAATTTCCTTTTGTTCAAACTTTCGTGCGAGGATAGTTTGCATTGCGTTTTTCCAGGTCTTAACACATCAATTGGGTCTTATCTAGTTTCTGGCACATTAAACAAGGTCCCGTGCTCCTCTGAAGATGGAACCCTATGTTCGACCCTGAGAGAGAGCAATTGGGAGTTGGACCACTATGGGTCATATTACCAAGCCTGCCTCTACACTTCTGGTTGAAGGACATTTTTAGGCACACTAAGAATGCCCTGGGCACCTACTTGGAGCATGACAAACCATACTTGACCATGGTCATCATGGCGTATGCAAGGATTCTGGTCCATCTTGACACTAGGGAGGGACAACATAGTTATCGATCAAATGAGAAAGTGAACTAGTACCCAGTTTTTTGAGGTAGCAAAAAATCACCCTATTTTGAAAAGTGGTGATGCGAGAATATACTTTTTTTAGCATATTTTTGATACTTTAAATTTTCTTATGTATCAAGTATGAATATATTTTTTTTTCGATGTTAGTAATTTTCATGCTGATTTTGAAAAGTGTTGATGCAGCATCAACACATTTTTTATATGTTAATGATTTTCATGCTGATTTTGAAAAGTGTTGATGCAACATCAACGCATTTTTTTAGAGGGCTTATTTTTTACATTTCAAATTTTTTTATGTATCGAGTGTGCACATTTTTTTTTGTTAGTGATTTTCATCTTGATTTTGAAAAGCATTGATGAGCATCAACCCTTTTTGTTTAGAGGGCTTAGTTTTTACAGTTTAAATTTTCTAATGAATTAAGTATGGATAATTTTGTTTAAACGTTGGTAATTTTCATGTTAGTAATAAAACATAAAAATAAAAATAAAAATAAAAACATAACAAAAATATAAGTACAAAAAATAATAACAAAAAAAATGTAAAAATGTAAAAAATAAAAAAAAAACACAACAAAATAAAAATAATAAAAACATGTTAGTAATAAAACATAAAAATTAAAAAAAACAAAAAAAAAAAACAAAAACAAAAACAAAAACAAAAAAAACAAAAAAACAAAACAAAACAAAACAAAACAAAAAACAAAACAAAACAAACAAACAAACAAACATAACATAACA
>APFE030438980.1:134159-174143 GCA_000404065.3 Pinus taeda
GGCCGAGAGTGGGGAGGCAAGGGGGGTGAAGGAAGGGGGAGGAAGGGACGTGGGTGAGGGAGGACAAGAGTTAGGATAGGGGGTGAGAGAGAACAAAGAGGAGGCATAATGTTTTTTTAATTGTTTTTTTTTTATTTTTTATTTTAAATTGTTTTTTTATTTTTATTTTTTTTTAAGAATAATATTCTTGATTTTTTATTTATTTTGTTTTTATTTTTTAATTTTGTTTATTTAAATTATTTAATTTATTTTTTTTTTTCTTAGTTTATTTTTTTGGGGTAATTATTCTAGTTTTGATTTGTTAATGATTGATTTATATTATTATTTTTTAACTTAAAAAATATTTTAGATTTTTTTTTGTGTTGGATCAATTTGTTTTTGTTTAAATTATATCTACTTTTTTAAAATCATTTTTTTTATTTATTTTTTGTTTTTTTCATTAAGTTTTTATTCAATTTTCTTATTTTTACGAGTTAATTTTGATTTTTTTTTACATTTTTATGAATTTTTTGTTTTTTTCTCCTTTTTTATATTTTTTTTGTATTTGATTTTTTTGTCATTTTTATTTTTATTTTTATGTTTATGTTTTATTACTAACATGTTTTATGTTTTTTATGTCATTTTTTTTATTTTTATGTTTTATGTTTTATGTTTTTTTTATTTTAGTTATGTTCTTTATTTTTGAATACATTTTTAAGTTTTATTACTAACATGTTTTTATTAATTTTATTTTTGTCATGTTTTATGTTTTATGTTTGTTTTTATGTTTTATGTTTTTTTTTTTTACATTTTTATGTTTTATTATAGGTTTTTGTTTTTTTGTTTTTCTTTAAGTTTTTTTTAATGTTGTATTTAATTTTTGTAATTCTTTTTCAATATTTGAATTTTTGTTTCTTTTATAATTTTGTGTTTTTTTATTGTTTTTTTTTTTCAATATTTGAATTTTTGCATTTCCATACATTTTTTATATTTTTTATATTTTCCATATATTTTTTATATTTGATTTTTTTGTCATGTTTTTTTATGTTTTATTACTTGTTATTATTTTATTTTTTTCAATATTTGAATTTTTTTTCTTATGTATCTTTCATATATGGGTCTGTGTCAGATGCCTGTCTAGCAACCAGATCTCATTATGTGGAATTTAATAGTTGATTTTAAATTTTTCATTATGATGAATCGAGTCTGCCCCACAATGTGTTAATTTCATGGTTGGATAGTTGATTTTAAATTTTTCATTATGATGAATCAAGTCTGCCCCACAATGTGTTATGTGAAATTTGATGGTTGATTTTAAATTTTTCATTATAATGAATCGAGTCTGCCCCACAATGTGTTAATTTCATGGTTGGTCTGCCCCACAATGTGTTAATTTCATGGTTGGTCCTTATGTGTTCATTTTTAAATTTTTATAGTCATAAAATTTTATAATGTCATGCTTGAAATATTTTGAAAACTTGATATTTTTTTGTAGTCATAATCTTTGGTTTTAATTGCATGGTTGAAAATTTGTCAAGATTTTAATGTTTTTCTAAGTCAAGATATTTTATCTTTAATATGGTCGAAAACAATTACAATTTCAAGGTCAAGATATTTTATCTTTAACATGGATGGAAATAGTTGGAATTTTATAGTTTTCAAAGTCCGGGTATTTTCTCTTTAACTCCATTGCTAAAAAAAAAATTGTTATTCCAAAATAAACATTTTTTTAAGGGTGTTTTTTTCATCCATTTTTCAAAAATAATGGTTTTTACTTTCATTTTTGGGTTGTTTTTTCATGTTTTTTTGGGGTTTTTGGGCTCGTGTACCCGTTTTGAGGTAATAGTTTCCGTTTCATCCGTAATTATGTTGAACTACAAGAGCAAATTACACTGCTCTGGATACATCTCTCACGAGTATAGATCTTGGAGACATTTCTTACGAGTACAGATCTTAGATTATGAGGGGGTCCCCTTTAGATGCAGGAGGTGCCACAAGATGGGACACTTATTTAGGGATTTCCCTTTGAATGTAAAAGCAAAGGCAGCGGACAAGCAGAAGACGATCCCACCCAAGGCTACCAAGGTTCCTAAGTGCCGCACCAATACTGAAGCAGCAACAACAACGATAGTCAAGGAGAATCCAAAGAAGCGCGACAATGCACCCTATTGGCCTCCCTTTGCTCCTCTGACCAAGGCTAGGGCGGTTGCATTATCTTTGGGTATGCCTCTCTCTAATCCTTTCTGTTTGAATTTATCTACTTCGTTTTGTTTTCTAGTATCATCCTTTGTTGATCATCATGGTATTGCATCGTCCTCCCCAACTCCTCGCTCCTTGGCACTCCTTGTAGCCTCCCCCCCCCCCCCCCCCCCCCCCACTTACTCTTGCACCCCCCCATCCTTCCCGGAGGAAAATTCCCCCACCCTATCCTCTAACTCTGAGAAGAGGTATCTTACACACAACTGCCTACTTCGATCACTAACTCGATCACAACCTCATGATTCTATCAGCATTGGTATAGTATCCCCTTCCATCCCTCTTAAACCTACTCAGGGCAGACCCTCCTCCCTCTCCAAATCCAAGCAACAGGAAGGGGTGGAGGTCATCTCAGGCCAACAACTTGCTATAGACCAGGTTCTTAGAGCACATAACACCCTAGAGCCATCTCCCCCATGAAGCTTCTCTCTTACAATTGTCGAAGGTTAGCTAGCCCTGACAAAAAACTAGCATTTTAGAGCCTTCTAAGTACTGAGCTAGTAGATGTCATATTCCTTTAGGAAACCCTGGGTTTAGCAGTGGTCATCACTCACCTCCCAAATTCCATGCTACATGGATGGTCGTTTCATGCCCTTGATGTAAACGGGCACTCAGGTGGACTTGTGATGGGGTACAACTCCATCACTATCGAGTTATGTAACATTTGGGGAAGTATTGGTCATATTGGGGCAGACATCTTCTCATCTAAACTTGGAATTGACATCAGACTCATCAACATTTATGGCCTATGCCAAAACCGAGAAGATTTCTGGGAGCATCTGTTGAGCTCCAATCTACTGCAAGTGGATAACCTTATCCTTGGAGGAGATCTTAATTTCTCCATTGGATACTCAGAATCATGGGGTCATCGCGCTCAGATAAACCCACTATCTACATTTTTTGAATCGATATCCCATCTACTAAATTACAACCCACATGGAGGAACAGAAGAACTAGGGAGGATAGGCTGGCTAGAAGACTAGACTGCTTCCTAATTAAAGAGCGACTACTGAGTATGGTGTATAACTATAGGCAGTGGGTTGGATCAGGGGGATTATCATACCACTCACCAATATACCTTGAAGTCAGAGATGGCTTGAACAAACCCAAAGCCCCATTCAAGTTCAACTCAACATGCTTAAAAGATGCAAACTACATTAAAGTGGTAGCTGATTATTGGAAGTCCCACCCTCCTGCAACGAGTGGGAATATAGTAGAAGGTTTTGCCCACAATCTAAGCGAACTTAAGAGATTATCAAAATGTTGAGCACACAACAAGAGACTAATGGATGAACAAACCCTGAGAGGTACTAAAGATGAGATTGTTGATATGGAGGATGAGCAAGGCCAGGGATGCACAACACCTGAACAGAGGGAGAGGCTCACATCCTTAACAACACAGAGAAGTAAAATCCTAAAGGACAGGGAAGAATCGTGGAGGCTAAGAAGCAGAGTCATTCAGCTTCTCGAGGGCGATGATAACACAAAAATTTACCACAAGTTTGCTAATGGATGAAAAGAAACTAACACCATTTGGCACTTGAATAATGAGCAGGGCATCAAAGTGAATACCTTTCAGTAATTAGCCTCCCTTCGCACATCTCACTATAAGCAGCTCTACAAAGCTCCCCCTAATGCAACACTGGTTGAAATCATCAGAGTGGTTCAATTGTTTCCCCAGTTCGTGGATCAGGAGGATGCATTGGACCTCAACAAGGCAATCACTATGGGGGAGCTTGAAGCCACATTGAAATGGTTCAAGCGAGACAAGAGTCCAAGACCAGATGGTTGGTCAATCGAGTTCTACATTGCTTTTTTCAAACTCCTTGGAGACGACCTTCTCAAGGTCATTGAAGACAGCCAAATCTCTGGGAGTATGTATGAGGCCTTCAACACCACTTTCATTGCGCTCATCCCTAAATCTGATATCCTGACTCTTTTGATGACTTTTACCTCATATCCCTCTGTAACTGTATCTATAAAATCATTGCCAAGATCATCGCCAATTGCCTCCATCCCATTTTATCCTCACATATCTCCTCAGAACAATTAGCCTTCCTCCAAGATCGACAAATCCATGAAGCTCTAGGAACTACACAATAGGTGTTGCATTCTGTACAGACGAAGAAAATGAAAGGTATGATCCTCAAGGTAGACCTCTCAAAATCTTTTGATCGTGCTAGTTGGTTATATATCAGAATGCTCTGAACTCGGCTTGGTTTTCCCATAGAGTTTATACATTGGATCCTGTGTTGCATAACAAACATAACTTTTAGTGTCCTTATCAATGGATTGGCATCACCTTTCTTTCACTCAGAAAGAGGACTCATGCAGGGATGTCCTCTATCCCCTCTATTATTTCTGCTCATTATGGAGGGCCTCCGCAGGCTCGTATTGGAAGAACACAGGATGGGAACACTACAGGGCATCAAGATTACAGATAGATGCATACTAACCCATATGTTCTTTGTAGGTGATGTGTTGATCTTCCTTAACGGAGGCATTGGGGATCTGACTGACTTACAGAATGTCATGGCAATATTTCGAACTGTTACCGGTATGGAAATCAACAGTCTAAAATCCACTATAATAGTTTCAGTATGTACACCTCATGAAATATAGTTCGCCCTCCACAGATTCCCATTTACTCTTCTGCAACTGGATGATGGTCTTGGGTACTTAGGGTACCAGTTGAAACCCCTCGGGTACAAGATTGCAGACTAGACATGGTTAATATCTAAGCTAAAGAGAAGACTTAATATTTGGCACCACAAGTACCTCTCTAGAGAAGGTCGGCTAGTTCTTATTAAATTTTTACTTGAATCTACCCCTGTATATTGGATGTCTCTAACCTGGATCCCAAGGGGAATACTCTATAGAATACAAAATCTCTGTTGCAGATTCCTTTGGAAGGGAAAAAAGTTTGGGAGAATCTTTGCCTGGACTAGATGGGAGTTGCTAACACGTCCAAAGAAATGAGGAGGATGGGGAATTAAGAGATTGGACAATTTCTCTATTGCACTAGCCACTAAGCTAGGATGCCAACTGGTTACCACCAACAGCTTATGGACAAGGGTGGCATATTCAAAATGTATATCTCCCCTAAACTTGATGGAATGGATCCGTCAACCCAACTAGAACAAGACTGGGATGTCTATCATATGGAAAGTAGTGATAAACTCCCTGCCTCTTATCTGAGATGGGATCACATGGAAAATATAGTCTGGCTCATCGGTCTGCATTGGATTAGATACCTGGATCGGAAGTGGCAACAAACATAGGCTCCCACATGATCTAATGCTCCATCTCAAAAATTCAAGCATCATCAATATCAATCACATTGTGGACCCTGAGCACACCACCATTTTTCAATAGGCATGGAATACTGCTCGAAGACTACACCTCCCTCGGATTTGGCATCATCAATGGGGGGAATACATTGCTGCACTGACAGAATCTCACATCAAGATTACTAAGGGGCAAGATGAGATCATATGTGCCCATGAAAAAAATGGTATATACTCTCCAAAGGAAGGATACCACTGTATCTTTGTTGTCCATCAACCACCAATTGTTGAAAATTGGTGGAAACACCTGTGGGAACTGAAGGCACCTCCTAGAACAAGATTGTTTATGTGGATGGTACTTAAGAACAAGACCCCGATGGGGGACAACCTGAACAAGGGAGCCCATCATGGACCATCCTGGTGTTGCATTTACAAGAACAGCACAAAAACTATCGATCACCTCTTCCTTACTTTCCCGGTCATTGTGGACCTTTGGCACACCATCCTTAGGGCCATCAATTCCCACTATCAATGGCAGGGCACGTCTGTTTTAGATGCATGGATATCATGGTGGTCAACTGCAGCTAGCAACAAGGCCAGGGACCTACCCCTTCTCACTTTCTGGTCGATCTGGATCACACGAAACCATTACTTTTTCCAAAATACCATCCCATATTTTCCCTTCATTATCGCACGCATTATGACCGACTATAACTCCATCCCTAATGACGATGTTGCACCATCCACTGGGACCATTGTCCCTGAGGTCATCAACTGAGAATACCCCTGGGCATATTTCGATGGTTCTGCACAAGATGCAGGCTGTGGGGGGGGTGCTTTGCTATACCTCTCTGACTCTCACTACTACAAAATAAAAATGGGTCTGGGAAGGGGTACCAATAATTATGCAGAGCTGATCACTCTAAAACATTTCCTACACTTTTCCATGGAGAAACAATGCAGGAATATTCAAATCTTTGGGGACTCCAAAATAATTTGTAACTGGATAAACAATACATCAAACTATTATGCATATTCATTGAGACCTATTTTGGAAGAGGCACACAGACTCATTGCACATTTTGATTACTTTTTTTGTTACTATATCTATATGGAGCATGACCAGATTGTCAATCAGCTATCCAAGGAAGCTGTGAACTAGCCTTGTGGTACATGGATGATCTAGGAGCAGAGGGACAATGCACACTATCAGTACTACCACCGTCCATACATGGATTATATAACATAACTGGCTCAAGAGGAGCCTAATTCTCATGTTTATAGTTTTTTCTTAAATTATCAGCATATTTGTATATTTAGATTTTACTCGTTGTATATATATGACAAACAACTTTACTCCCTGCGAGGAGCTTTTTGATATCTTTTGAACAACACAGAAGACATATTCTCCCTTCATGGAGAATCACTGATCTTTTTTTATACTTTCTTTTTGATAGGCAAAGAGCCTCACATATAGCATATGTGAACTACACCTACAATATGTAATTTTCTTATATCAATGAAAATTACGATTTTTCCAAGGGGAAAAAAATTGCATTGCTCTGTTCAACAATCAACCTTTCATAATATAAATTTTACAAATGAAGTCATAATAAATTTGTACACCAATAAATATCAAACCCATGCCATGGAATAAAAACACATTAATCTGAACTTGCTGCGAATTTGGACCCTTCTCTTTAACTAGAAAGAGTTAGCACTCCCTCCATTTAAAAAAGTAGCATTTCCTGGAAATTCATTTGTGGACAATTGAACCTTATGGAACATTTTGCACCTTTGTTGTGTTACTTTGATAAGCGGCATTCAACAACCATTGTAGTGATTACACTAGCTAGCTTCCAAGTAGAATATCAAAAATGTGTATTGAAATTGATTCACTACCATGTGGAATCTTACCAAGTCCCTCGCTAAATGTGTGGTCCTCGTATTAAACACAAAACTATGTACGATCATGACAAATTCAATTTATTTTTAAGCAATGATAATTGTTTTTACAAAGAAATATAAATACAATTTGTTGCATATAATTTCACATGATCTTTCCCAATAAATTGAGATTTAACAGTGATTTAATTGGTGTGGACTTATGAGTGTCTAGTTGGGAGTGTTCAAGTTGTACTATTTGTTGTTCATCATTCTCACCAAAGAGTTCTTTCAGGGATTTGTCAGTTGTTTCAGGGATTAAGAATGTGAAACGAAAACCTATTGTGCTTGTTGTTGCTAAGGGTACCAGAGAGGATTTGGCACCAATACCCTTCTTTGTAGATTGTGTCCTCTTTGTCACCTGTTGCATAGAGAAAACCAATGGCTCTAATTATAACTCATGCCTTGCATGTTACTCTAGCTATGTCATGGCACCTTATCCTCAACAAAAAGGCTACATACATGATCCTCCCCCGGTGCCTAGACCAGGAACTGGACTGATGGATCCATTTGTGCCCGCTCCCAAGGAAATTGCTCTCGAGGTGATGATGCCATTATAAAAAAATGATCCAGTGATCCACGAGCAATAACATTCATACGTTGTTACAATAGCAATTTAATAGATGCTTCAAGCAGGCTTCATAGCAAACCAGCGTCCACACAACCTCTTCGCTAACGACTCTTATCTCAAGAATTTACATCAAAGACTCATTACGATTTTTCACATATGAAGTTATCTATTTTCACTTGCTCACCTATGTAAATAGAATCATACTTAACATTTCTTTCATCTTTCTAGTCCCCCATGAAGGAGTCAAGCTAGTACCCGCTCTGGTACCAAAATAGAAATTAGAAGAGTAAACATAGAGCACAAGAAACTAAAATACACAAAAAAAATTGGCATATTACACTTTGAAACTATTATACATCATAAATATATAATGCATATGAGATCCAATAGATTATAATGTAAGAGAATACTATTGATAAAATCTCTCAACATACTCCAACAACCAACCAACCAAACCTGCCAAAATACTATTGTAAGCATTTATTCTAAATATTATCCTATGTATCATGATTTCCCAAATAATACCCATGCACTTTCACACACTAACCCTTCCTACAAAGGACACTTTCATAAATATCTTAAATTTTGTAAATATAATTTTATAGCATTTATTTTATAAATATAAATAAATTTGTACTATGGTTATAAAATTATAATTATCAATACATTTTTATAAAACACTTCCATAATCTAATAACAATTTAGTTAGCTTAATTATAGTTGTTCAGATGTTAGACATCTAGTTTAATGCATTGTATCTTAATAATTCTTGAAAGATGATAAATCCATTCATTCAATTAATTGTTTTATTGTTAATAATCCTTGAAAGATGATAAATCTATTTTTATTAAATAATTTGATTATTAATTGTTATCAAAAGATGGTATTCATTTACTAATTTTTTTTTGTAGGAGAAAAGAAAAGAAAAAGAAGATTACTATTACAAAAAAATTATAGAAATTGGTTAACCAATATTATTAATCTCAAAGAAACTATTCAAATATCAATTTAATAACAAGAGTTGTGATGGCAATGTTATTGGCCACTACATGTTTTTTTTGTCTGATGTGGGACTGATATATATATATTAGAAAAATGAATAATAAATTTAATTTTTTAATATAATAGGTATATATTAAAAATGAATATAAGTTTATATTAATTTTGTATTTATTATAGATATTCGAGAATTAATTTTTTTTAAAGAAAGATTTTGGTATTGTTATATATAAATGTATAAAAATAATTAATATAAATATGGTTAAGAAGAAGATAGGAAGTAAGTATTTTAATTAATTACATAAAAAGATAAAGAAGTGGTGATATAGGATAAACAACAACACATAATTGCAAAATTCATTTCAATGTTTAGAAAGACGGCATGAACTAACATATAAAATCAATTTTATAAATGTTTGATTTTTAATAAGATATATAAATATTATTTTAAAGGATTTATTTACTATTAAATAAAATGTTTATTTCATATATATTTAACAAATTATTTTACAATAAAGTTATTTTATATAAAATAAATAATTTTAATTTAATAAAGATTAATTTAAAAAAAAACAACACGAATCCCATTACCAAATTTTATTAATAATAATAATGAAATAAGAAAAATTAATGTAATAACCATAATTTATAAAATCCTCCTCAAAACCTTTTTTCCTCAATATTTCCTTAGAAAAGTCTATGGAAATGGAACTCAAATTAATGATTCCATCTCTTTACTTCTAAGTGTCTCCATCTGTATTTAAAATGTCAAATTAATAAAAACAAAAAACTTAGATATATGAAGCAAAAAACATTTTTCTTATCAGAATTGAATATATATATATATATATATAACCATTTTTCT
Organism: Pinus taeda; assembly: GCA_000404065.3. Lineage (NCBI taxonomy): Eukaryota > Viridiplantae > Streptophyta > Pinopsida > Pinales > Pinaceae > Pinus > Pinus taeda. Next base: position 144,061 of record APFE030438980.1, read on the forward strand.
ATTTTAATTTTTTCATTATTTCTAATTCAGTTTTTGTTTTTGTGATGAAACAGTTTGGAGACTTGATGGCACTTGATCGTTGGGTTTTGAATATTGTGGTGCCCTTTGAGACCGAAGAGCTACGGTTTGTATCAAAGTTAAGCGTTGGGCCATGGAGAGCATTAGGGGGGGGAAACATTTCCTTATCAAAATTTGAATATATATATATATATATATTATATAACCATTTTTCTTTTTTAATTTTTCATATTTCTAATTCAGTTTTTGTTTTTGCGATGAAACGGTTTGGAGACTTGATGGCACTTGATCGTTGGGTTTTGAATTTTGGGGTGCCCTTTGAGACCGAAGAGCTAGGGTTTGCAGCAGAAGCTAAGAGTTGAGCACCAAGAGAGGCATGGGGGGGAAGTTCCACTCCCTCCTATAGTCAGGCAGTCTCCAACCAATTCAAGAAACCTCTGGAGGCAGAAATAGGATTTTTAGGAGGAGGAAAACAAGACAACAGAGGCACACAGGAGCAGGAAAATACGCCGAAAGAAGTCAGAAGAGAAAAAGGAATAGAAGGAGAAAATCAAAAGGTGGATACCAGAAACCGAACTGGTCCGTGTAAACCTAGGACAACTATCCCACCCAAAGTAGTGTTAAGTGATCCAGCACTACAAGTGCACAGGGAACACATGGCGACTTATGCAGTCATTTGTAAATTCATCGTGTTATGGCCAACAAAGAAAGCTTTACAGATATGGATAAAGAACCATTGGAAACCTAAATGGGGTATAGACCTACACCTTGGATCAAAGGGTTTCTTCACTGTAGTCTTCACTAACATTGAGGATAAAGACAAAGTGTTTGAAGGAGGACCCTACTTCTATGTTGTTGTAGGCCTCTATATGTGGCCTTGGGTGATGAATTTTGTCCCGGAGCGTGAGACATTCACTTCGGTCCCGGTTTGGGTAAGGCTCTACTCCTTACCAGTGGATTATTGGCAACCAGAATCTGTAAAAGCAATAGGAAATAAACTAGGGCATTTTGTTAAAATATCAGAGGCCACTAGGTGGGGAAAGTATACATCCTTTGCACATATATGTGTGGAGATGGACCTCTCTGGAGCTCTACTAGATGAAGTTATTATGGAAGTTTTTTATGAAGGGTGGATACAAGCGGTGAACTATGAGCATGTTCCTTTTAGATGTCGCAAATGCCATGAACATGGACATATATTCATGGATTGTCCAGTAAATAAAATAGAAAGCAGAACTAAAGCTACCTCAAGGAAAGAAACTGATAACTTTAGCAAAATGGCAAATAGAGGTAAAGGAGGGAGAAGGTACCAGAAGAAAAGCAACGAGGAAAAGCAGATAAGTCAGAATAGGTACAAGGTACTAGAAGAAGAAGAGGAGCCAGATAAAGCAGATGAAACTCAAGAGGACAACCCTAGGGAAAAAGAAAAGGAAGGGAGTATGGAGGACACACATGATAACAACCAACAAAAGGAGGATCTACTGAACATTATGGAACTTGATAGGGGTCAAGAGATGACCCCGAGCAAGGTGGAAACAGAGGACCATGAGCTGCAGGATATTCTTGATAGGGAGCATCTAGATCTAGAAAATTTCCTAGAGCAGGGAACCACCAAAGGTATGGATTCGCTACCACAAGAGGAGTTCAATAGAGTGCAACAGTTTTTTCTATGGAGAACTCAAGCAAAAGGTACGTGAGTCAAAATAAATCATGATACTCAGGACAACGAAGGGGTGAAAATGATGGAGGCAACTTTGGGACTAGCTCCTAGGAACCCAGGCAAGAAAAGAGGTAGAAAAAAATAGAATGAGCTGTTGATAGAGTGTGGTAAATTGATGATAGAATCAGGTAAGACAAAATACCTAACTAGTTACTCATTTACAAATCTTTCTTAATGAAGCTAACAACTTGGAATATTAGGGGTTTAGGGAGCAAAAGGAAGCAAAGAAATCTTGGCAATAGAATGAAAGAAGAAAAACCATATATGATTTTCATCCAGGAAACAAAATGTTCAGTAGGTAAGATAAGAGAAATACACAGTAAATGGTTGACTAAATATGAATATCTAGAAGTCAAAGCAGACAATACACTAGGGGGTATTATCACACTTTGGAATCCTTAGAAACTAAGAATCATTAATGCGGAAGCATCTAGGAATTACTTATCAATGGTTATTCAACCTTTGGGGGACAAGGAAGTATATTTAATCACAAATGTTTATGGTCCACAAAAGCCTAAAGATAAACTTGGGTTGCTTACATCATTGGAGGATCTAAGGGACAGACATTCGAGCATCCCCTAGATTTTTTTTGGGGGGGGGCGCTTTAACATGATCAAGTCCCTGTCGAAAAAAAAAAGGTGGAACCAGAGCACTTGGCAAAGACTCCATAGCATTTCAGAATTTTATAAACAATATGAGGCTAGTAGACACAAAGACAAGTAATGGCATCCCTGGAATAACAAAAGGGGAGGAGAGTCTCAGGTGGCCTCAAAACTTGACAGATTCATCATCTCAGAGGACCTTATCCTTACAGGCCTTGATATGTCAGCAATGATTCTCCCCTTTGGTGGCTCGGATCATTGGCCTGTTCAACTTGAAGCGTCCTTTATAGGAACTCCAAGAAACAGACCTTTCAGGTTTGAAAACATATGTCTCACACATCCGGACTTTATCAACAATATTGAAGAATGTTGGAAAGAGGATATGCAAGTTCAGGGCACTAAAATGTTCCTCCTGCATAAAATATTGAAACATATCAAAAGCAGGCTTAAAGATTGGAATAAGAATGAGTTTGGCAACATTTTTGAAGCAAAAAAGATGTCGAAAGGAAGATACATGAAATTAATCAAATCCTCATCACAGATGGCTTCAACGAGGAAAGAAAGGAACAAGCTAACAACCATCAACAGGAATGGGAATAATTATGCAAACAAGAGGAAATATTCTAGAGACAGAAATCAAGGGTTCAATGGTTAAAAGAAGGAGAAAGGAACACAAGGTTTTTCACAAATCTACCATGGATCATAGGTTTCATAATAGGATCTCAAAAATCAAGGATTCTCAAGGAAAACAACTCAATACCCACAAAGATATAAAAGTAGCGTTGGTTCAACATTTCCAAGACATAACAGAGGAACCACTCTTAGACAGGTCACAATTCATCAATGAATTCACAGAGCACATTCCTAAACTGGTGACAAGAGAAGACAATTATAATCTAAACAGACTTGTGAATGAAGAGGAGGTTAGCGTAGTCATCAAAGAAATGCAAAATGGAAAGGCGCCAGGTCCGGATGGTTTTAATGTTGATTTCTTAAAAGTATGTTGGGGAATAGTCAAGCAGGATATCCTCGAGGTGGTGGAGGACTCTAGGAAAAATAGAAATGTTTTAAGGCACTCAATACATTGTTCATATCCTTAATTCCAAAACAGGATAATGCTATGACACCAGATAGATTCAGACCAATAGCACTCTGCAATGTGGTGTATAAAATAATTTCCAAAATAATTGCAAACAGAATTAAACCCCTTCTACCAACTCTTTTATCTGAGGAGCAAATTGGGTATGTGGAAGGCAGACAAATTCTCAACAATATCATTCAAGCTCACGTGGTGGTTCATTCTCTTATAAGCAATAGGCAGGCAGGAATGATTATGCAACTTAACCTAGAAAAGGCTTATGATAAGCTAAGTTGGGCTTACCTAAGGAAAGTTCTTATAGCTTATGGATTTGACCATCACTGGGTAAGATGGGTAATGGCACTGGAACTACCTCTAGTTTTTCAATCCTGTTAAATGGTTCACCATCCAAGCCCTTTAAACCTATGAGAGGTCTCAGACAAGGAGATCCTCTCTCTCCCTTCCTCTTTATTCTCATGATGGAAGGGCTAGGTTGAGATATCAAGTCTGCCGAAGCAAAAGGAAAAATCCAGGGTCTCAAAATCACAGTGAATGAAAACAATTTGACACATCAACAATTTATGGATGATACAATGCTTCAGGGCATACCTTCGGCCAGGGAAGCTCTAGCCTACAAACAAATCCTGAAAGACTTTGCAATGGTTGCGGGCACAGAGGTAAGCCTCTCCAAATCAAAGATTTTCTTTTTTAACACTAACATTGTTATTCAGAGAAATATAGCCAGGATTCTTGGCTTTCAAAGAGACATGCTACCATCCAAATATTTGGGAGTACCGCTAACGGACAAACCTCTAAGCAAGACAGTCTGGGAGCTTGTGATTAATAAGCTACTGGACAAAATACGGAAATGGACAAGTAGATCTTTAAACTTAGTAGGAAGGCTAGTGCTCACAAAATTTGTCCTACAAATTGTCCCCATATTTATGTTTTCTGCACTTCTAGTTCCTAAAGGAGTCATGCAACTAGGCAGAAATATCCAAAGAGATTTTCTTTGGGGTAAAGGGGAAGAGAAAAAAAATGGGCCTTGGTAGCCTGGGAAAAGATCTGTAAACCTAAGACTCATGGAGGTTTGGGACTAGATGATCCTAAGGTGCTAAACAAAGTTTTGGGGGAAAAACGATGGTGGAGATGGCTAAAATACTCAACTTCCCCTTAGGCTCAAATTTGGAAACAGAAATATGCAAACAATTGGCAAGTCAAAGATCATATTAGAATGTTTGGAATCATCAAAGGCTCCCACATTTGGAACAAAGCTTGGGAGAATAGAACCATTGTTCAAAAACACAGTTTCTGGGAAATTAGGGATGTAAACCTTGCATGGTTTTGGGAGGATAAGTGGCAACAGGAACCTAAATTGCTAAGAGAAGAATTTTCAAATCTCAATATAGATACTGAAAACAAAATGTTACACAGAGTAAATGAATTCTGGGATCAGGAAGATAACGGAGGAAAATGGAGGAGATGGAAGAAACTAGTTTATAGGGATAACTCCCCCTTGAAGGCACAGGCAGAAGCTCTAACAACCATTCTGGAACAAAGGAAAATTATGATATCAACAGATTCAGACCAGCTGAGATTGGGCAATAACAATGAAGGCACCTTTAACCCCAAAGAAGCCAAGCGCACTGCCCTTGGGCTTGACTTTACAAACCTTGATTAGGTATGGAAGGACATATGGTAGAACCAAAGCTGGATGAAAATCAAATTGTTCATATGGCTAATGCATCATAAGAAAATTCTCACTTAGGAAAACCTCAGGAAAAGAGGTGTTTATGGTCCTTCCAAATGCTAGCTTTGTGAATCACAAGAAGAAACTATGGATCACCTTTTTAACCTCTGCCCCATTACTTCCACATTATGGAATTGGATTGCCTCTGTATTCAGACATTCAAACAGGGACATGGGTAGTTTCACCAGCACCTTAATAAAGTGGAGGAAAAATTTCTCTGATTATGAAACTATCAACAAATCTTGGGCTTTAACTCCAAGCTTTCTAATCTGAGATGTATGGAAAGAACGCAACAACAGATTATTCAAAAATAAAAAAGGTTCTTCTGAGAGCATCATTACACAAATTTTAAGACAGCTCAAGGAGGCGGTGGGAACCCTCATTGATAAACCCCCTGAGAATCACCCTTCAGATACTGATGTGCAGATACTACTACAATTCGGTCTGCAAGGGGTTTATCCCACAGGGAAAAAACAATAATATAAATCATATCATTGTTGATAAGGACTTCTGACTACCTCACCCTCGAGGTTTTAAGAAATGCAACATAGATGGGGCCTCAAAGGGAAACCCGGGCATGACTAGTTATGGAGGAGTGATAAGGGATGAAAAGGGGTGTATAGAAATCATTTTTCATAGTAATTTGGGGAAGGCTACAAATAATATGGTAGAGCTCATGGCCCTTGAACAATGTTTAGAAATTCTTAGGGACTCCAATATTGATAACATTATAATTGAAGCAGACTTTGAGTTGATTCTCAATTCGATTAAGAAAATGTGTTATGGCTCAGCTCCGAAAAATGTTTCGAGACATTGGAGGCTTCTACAAATCTATCAAAGAATTCAAACCCACATACAGAATATGAGAACCCTGAGTTTCACTCATGTGCGTCGAACAACCAATAAATTAGCAGATATCTTAGCTAATGAAGGAGTGCTCTGCACTAAAAGCAACAATATTTATAAATGGATAGAGATCCCCCAGGGTAGATTGAGGAATGAATGTCTAAGACAGGCAAATGTGGATCATGAGCTCTATCAAAGTAGGGGATACTAGCAGGTGGAAAAACTCTGGAAACAATCGATCTACAATCCACATGAAACAGCAGTTCACTAAAACAGAGGAAAATAATGTCCGGGCTTTTGCCAGAATATGTGCCCAGAACTCTACAAACCCAAGGTTCTTGGGTGGGTGTCAACTAACAGCACAAGGATCCACATAATCCTGAACTATACTACAGTTAGCCTTTTTTTCGGCTCTGCAAGATTCTTGGATAAGGAGCGAGCAAGTAGGAGAAATAGTGGCAATTTTATCAAAGTCTGGTTGGCAAGTTGCAAGGTGGGTATCAAGCCAAACAGACCCGAAATCTAGTTTAACAGTAGCCTCATTAGATTTCGGGTCCGGAATCGGTATTAAATATTGAGCAAGTTACTTTGATCGGTGCGAGTTGCTTGTATATGGTGGATTTCGAGTGGACTACATGCGCAAAGGTTATCAGCCAAATCGGATCTGAAATTTTCATAAAGTGACCTTTAAAAGCTTATCGGGTCTGATTCAAGAGATAAAGAGTGAGCTGGTTAGTGTTTTGATATGGTTCTTGACCGTCAGATCCCCAATGACAAATCAAACGGTCTTGGTCTCGAAGTTTTGTTTTGTGGGCCCTAAGCCCGGTCAGCGGGCCTTTGGCTCAGTTTCCTAGGCTATATGTGGCCCGCTTCTCTTTTGTACATCTTGTAATTTGTTTATATTATCTTTTTGAATAGAAGGTCCGATGCTTATTTCAGCAAAAAAAGAAACATTTTGGAGACTTGTCCAGTTCTAATAACATTGACTAAAATAAATACTCCAATTTCTAATAATAAATAATTATTATGTTATTGTTCAAAAGCTATCCCAAGCATAATATCACTCATTGAAAACACTTTGTATCAGTTTACAGTGTATCATTTCAAAATAAACAAATCCACAAATATTGCAAATATTGACATTTTGCTAAAGTACCACATCACAAACACACTGCCCTTTGTAGAGTAACAAATTCTGCTTTCCATATATTCGGTCAAAAAATTTAAAGCATAGGAAAACGAACAAACAAGAATAAATATCAAAAGAAAAAGCATAATATAAAAATGCTCTTTGTATATTAACAAATTTTGCTTTCCATATATTCTGACAGAAAGATTAAATCATAAGAAAACGAACAAACAAGATTAAATATCAAAAGCAAAAGCATAATATGAGAATTGGCAAGCAATGGATAGCCAATTAAAAAGAAATTCACAAACTTGTGCAGTAATGTGCCCCTCCCCAGGAAACCGCTACCTTAATGCCAGTTAGATATGTGAACTTTCTATCATCTTCATGTATAACACAACAACTATAGAAAAATCAAATCATGCAAAATATCAATATCTTAAGATTAAAATTTAATTTCCAAACAATCAAATCATGCAAAATATCAACATCTTAAGGATTAAAAAATAATATCCAAATGTTAAATAAATATTATTCACTTCTTACCAGCATTGCTACAAAAATTAAACTAGCAAACTATTAATCTCAGCCCAACGCACAATATGATTTTTCCCCACAAACTCTAACCATTTGACTCTGGTTTCTCAATACACAACAAAGAGCTGGTAGACTTTCCAAATCAATTTCAACAAAAGTATTCATAGGGGGGAAGTATATTGACTCCGCTGGTCTCCATAGGAAAATAAACTTATACTATGGTTATAAAATTATAGTTATCAATACATTTTTATAAAACATTTCCAGAATCTAATAACAATTTAGTTGGCTTAATTATAGTTGTTCAAATGTTAGGCATCTAGTTGAATACATTGTATCTTAATAATTCTTGAAAGATGAGAAATCCATTCATTCAATTAATTGCTTTATTGTTAATAATCTTTCGGAGATGATAAATCTATTTTTATTGGATTATTTGATTATCAATTGTAATCAAAAGATGGTATTTATTTACTAAATTTGCTTTATTGTTAATAATCTTTCGGAGATGATAAATCTATTTTTATTGGATTATTTGATTATCAATTGTAATCAAAAGATGGTATTTATTTACTAAATTTGTTTTGTAGAAAAATAATAATAATAATTACTGTTCCAAAAAAATTATAGAATTTGGTTAACTAATATGATTAACTCTCAAAAAAACTATTCAAATATCAAATATAATAACAAGAGTTGTGATGGCAATGTTACTACTATTGTTTTTTTCTAATATTGCCACCACATGTTTTTTTGTTTTGTTGTGCTATATATATATGAAAAATGAATAATAATTTAATTTTTAATAGAAAATTGATATATAATAGGTATATATTAAAAATGAATATAAGTTTATATTAATTTTGTATTTATATAAATATTCGAGAATTAATTTTTTAAAGAGAGATGTGTATTGTTATAATAATTTAATAAATGTATAAAATAATTAATGCAATAAGTTAGAAGAAAAGATAGACAGTAAGTAATTTAATTAATTAGATAAAAAGATAAAGAAAGTTGTGATATAGGATAAAAGCAATCACAAAATTCAATGTTTATGAAAAACAAATGAACTAACATATAAAACTATTTTATAAATGTGATTTTTAATAAGATATATAAATATTATTTTAAGATTTTATTTACTAATATAAATAAAATGCTTATTTACATATATTAACAAATTATTTTAACAATAATAATTTTAATTTAATAAAGATTAAATTAAAAAACAAGACAATCCAATTACCAATTTTATTAATAATAATGAAATAAGAAAATTAATGTAATAACCAAATAATCTTAAAATTATAAAATCCTCCTCAAAAACCTTATCCAACCCAAACATAAAATCCTTCGATTCTTTTGCTCTTTGCAACAACTTGATCATATACCTCACAACAAATGATTTGATCATATCCAAGCAAATGACTTGGCTTTTCAGGTGGCACAATGTCTAAAAACCTCCACTTGAGCCAAAGGCGGCCTTTTTTCCCCTGGTCCCTTATCCTAGGTAGGTTTGCCATCAATCATCAACTGGTTCATCTTGGAATTCTACAGCACAAGCTCCCTTTCTACTAGCAACCTGACAGTCATAAGCATCAATTTTGGTTCTTCTATTTTCCTAAGTCGACGAAACAGGTCTCCATTTTTCATGGTCAACTCCTCCCTGTCCTATTTTTTACTGTAAATTTCAGCATGTCATATTTTTATATGAGTTCAACCTTTACAGTATCCGGAGGGTTAATTTGATGTATGTTCCCCAATAGATTGCCGAAAATCAGTCACAATGGTGGGTTGAAGAGGGGTGAATTTACCATACCAAATGAGATGGACGGAGATTACTCCACTAGTAGAAAGCAGAGCGCCATCATGGTATGTTAAAACAACAGATGCCTCTTCCACCAAGGCACCAGAAGATGCACATAATATCGACATACACATTGTCATTTGCCACATGGCAACAAGGCGTGAAACAGAACCAGCCATGTTTAGGGAAACACTCTGTTAGAAAGCCAACAGATGCAAACTCTTTTGATAACAATCAAGAAACAAATTGCGTAACGTCAAGAACAGGGGAGATGGAAGTTCAATTTGGAAAGATGCAATTGGAAACATATAGGCCAAAAAGGAAAAGGGCGGTGATATATATAACAAGACGGGCTGCGGGGCAGCTAGTCCCTGCCCCAGCCCGATTATGGCAAACATCCTTATGTGAACAAGACCAAGTGTGAAAGAGGGCAACTGAGACTCTGTTTTGCTTAGGAAAGGAGGGCCGAAGTCCTGTTACCGTTTGCCGGTGCTGGTGCTTGCCATCGTGGCGATGGGGCCGTTGGAAGTCTTGAGGGTGCCAAGTGGGCTGTATATGGTCAGCGCGTGGAACTGCAGCACAACAACCTTGTCCCGGCTATTATGTTGCAGAATTGTTTGGTATTGTGCAAATTGCATTGCGTATTTAAGGTGGTTATTGAATAGTGCAATCGACCCGTCGTAATAAGCCTTGGTATTTTTGTAGCGGCCCATGCAAATGTTGAAAAGCCTTCTGTCTGTTCGAGATTTCTTAAAACAAATTTATCTGTCATGTCATTTGCGCGGGTGTCATGTTAAGTCATATCTCTAATTTCCTATTTTATTCCGGTGTTATTTTATACGTGACTATGATGTAGCTTCCTCATGATTCGATATTCGAGCTGTACCATGTTCCTCGTTGCTACCCGAATCCGCCAGTCATGTCATACCGCAGGGTGGAGGCAGACCCATGAAAATTTTAAACGTTGCTAGGGACATGAATCAAATGAAAATAAATTATAAATGATTCTAATTGTAAGTTTATTTGGGTCGATTTCAGATAAAGCAATCAACTTAATTTTAGATTATGCTCACAGTGACTTCTGTTTTGGGGTGTGGCAATCCATTGCCACCAAAAAGGCCCAAGAAAATCTCTTAAATATTAATAACAAAGCTGGTTTAGATATATGAGATATATGGCGCGGCTACAATTCTATAAAGTGGGTCTCACTCGTAGATGGGGAGAACATTTACCCAATTAGCTTTGTGATTTGTTCGGGGTTGTCGGAATTCGAAGTGTTATAAACGGCATGGTGATTGAATAAATTATGTGCGTCGTGCTCGTCTACCGTCTACTCGGCAATTTACTTAGTCGGTTCTCAGCTTCACGTATGACTTTATGGCGCGGCTAACACTGCTAAAAGCGACGGCTGAACAACCCATATATACACGCAAGGATTTGTAGGATTTATCGTCGCTGAACATTTTTATGATAAGTGGGCTCCAGCATGTTTCTGTTATTCGCATTTAAAATTATCAAAACAACAATTTGTGCCAAAGAAATGAATCGTGAGATACATTCATCTCCAGCCGTACATATATTATGTATTAAAACAGGCGTGTAAATAATAAGCAAATACATAGATAGACCCGGGCTCCGTCTATGCATGATCCTTTTGGCGCCGGCTTGCCACGCCACGTATCTCATCAACCAGCTGCCTTCATTACCGAGCATCCAGAAATCCTTCAGATGGCAGTAATATATCTTGCATGCCCGCCTCCCTCTGATGGCTGTTGGCTGTTGAAAGATCCCGTTTATGGTTGCGTGGGAGCGATCTCAGTTCTGCGACGTGAAGTGAAACAGTTGCAGAGAGAGAGTTAGCCGAGGCACCTGCGGATCTTGCCCGTTAAATTCATGGCGTTCTTGCTCATCATTCATGGCATAGATTTCTGGATTTAATGAGAGAACGAGTTATAGAATTAGCGAGACTGCTTTCTGTCTTACGGAGGCTCCCAAAACTCGGATTGACAAGGCTCTTTGTGCTTCAAAATATTTCATCCAGGAATCTCACGCAGGATTCCAGAGGGACACTAAAGCATATGGATGGGCATTAGGTAACAGATCCTCGATTTTCATTAAAAAAATAAGTCTTGGGTTTGGAAATGCTTGTTGCTTTAGGTTAAGGAATAAAAAAGGAAAATCAGGTCTGCGATAACAATTCTGCCAATTTAGAATAGGAATCTGATTGAAGAAATGAAAACTTGTATTCTCTACAGAGAATAGAAATCTGATTGAAGAAATGAAGGCCGATGGGTGCATGATAGGCACCCCTGATCCCTAATAACAAAAGAAAATGACTCCTGTTGCAGTTTGAAGTCAAGGTGTCTCCAGACGCGCGGCCATACCAAAACCTGGGCGGTCCAGCGTCCTCGGAAATCAACGAAGGAGTTTACAGGTATGTATATATGTATAACAACTCAGAAAATGTAAAAGTTTTATATAACAAACATTTTAATAATTTATATAGATAGTCATGTTAAAAAATTCCTTGAACAAATCTTATTGTAACTTGTGGAGTAGCAGAGACAGTCTTTTAGTCACCTGCCAAGTTTCCAACAGCGTCTGCCCATCCATAGTAGGGCTCGGCCCTTTCATTCAGCACGTAGATGCAAATATTTCTTTGGACTGTTAGAAATCTATTTCACTGTTAGTACAATCATATGTGGGTACATGAACAGTAGAGTCTCGTCGGTCGCAAAAGAAAATGAATTCATAAATTATAAATATATCGAGTTGCATATTCGATGAGCCATTAAAGAAAAAGGAATGGTAAGTTGACTGCATTTGAAATTAAAAAATTTAGTACAGACGTAATCCGAGAGCCAAAACACACATGAACTGGCTGGAGTAGAAAATATTTTTTAATTTTACTAGTTTCTCCATATCGCCATGGGTTTTGACTGCCAGTTGCAGGCTTTATTGTTTATTCACTCGGCCGTGCACAATGCCGCAAAGCTGCAATGAAAAGTTAATTGTATAACTCGAAGCTGAGTTTTGCTCGGTCTCCTTCTCCGGCAATCCGATAGCATCCGATGCGTTTCTCTGAAGCTGTCACCGACATTATTAAGAAAATGATGCTAATCAATATTTACATATTTTTACAGAGGTTTGTTCTCATCACTTATTGTGATCTGCCTATTGTAAGCTTGCTCACAAATTTTCTGTAGCCCATACAATTTGTCTGAGGAAAGGCAGAACAAGATAATACCTTACGTTGCATTTGTGCAGGAGTTGAGCAGATCGCTGTCGAACGCCGTCTGACTACCTGGACCTGAAAACACAGCAACAGCAACATCAATGAAACTGCAGAAGGCACAAACACAGCAACAGCAACATCAATGAAACGAAGATTACCAGTCTGGCAAACGCAGGCGTGGTGATAGCTGCTCCGTTTGTAGATGCCGCAGAGCCGATTCCCATCTTCAGGCGACCAGGTTGAACAAGCACCCCGCACCTGGGGAGTATAAGAGGAAAGTTGGTGGCAGGCGTAGGCGTGCATGTATGGCGTGCATGTATGGCAGATGGCAGGCGTGGAGGTGTGGAGGTGGAGGTGGAGGTGGAGGTGTGGAGGGACATAACGTAACCTAGGCTAAGCGGCGATATCCTTAATGTAACCCAGTTAACATTTAATGTTAACGAACTAATGCTATCTCGAAGATAGCATTACTTCAAACCTGTACCAATTAGCGAAAGATTTTGTAAAATTTTCCTAAGTTATGCCTCGTACTGAGGCCAAATAAGACGATCTTTCCATCCATTGGCTGCGTGTATCGGCAAACATAAAATTTAATAAAATATATCCGCAAACTTTGGTTTAACGTGAAATATGTTTATGGATTTCTGTGGATTTCTGTGCCAAACTAATGCTATCAGTGAAAACCGATTACTATAGTCCCTGCCAGCCCGAAGGGCAGGGACTAATAAGATGATAATATGAGGAAAATTGTGGAATGGATTTTCAATTTGTGTACAAGCAGAGGTGATGCCGAGCCAATATGGTAATACGATGAAACGGTGTAAAATGCATTAACTATTGCATAGTGTTGATGCCATGCGTTGGGGAATGGAGCCCTGGTGGTGACGGAGGGCTAATGTCACACCTTGGGAACCCCAAAATGTAAAGTTAAATTACGGAGGAGGGAAAAAAAATTGAGTACGAAAGAGAAATAAATGCTCCCTACATATCACTGCCAAACGGCGGTAGTGACATAACTAAGATTTGCACTAGGGCGGTAGTGACATAACTAAGATTTGCACTAGGGGAGGGACGCCATTCCCTCTAAGCCCTCCCCGCCACGTCGTCTGCCGCAGTCCATGTGTTGGGCACCGTGTTATTGGGTTAAAACACAGTTTTGCGCCGTGTTGAGAGTTTATTCCGTGTCATTTGTGTGATGTGTTGTTTGTTGTTTGTTTCTTTGTTTGGGTCTGGTTGTTGGGTGAAGCCCTCCGCCAAAGATGGCGCGGGACGGCCCCAAAACTTGCGCGCTTCGACCGCTAACCAAGAGCTAATGTCTGCCATTGTTCGAAGTTACGCGTCCATGGTTGGAACAAGGTTTCTGACTTTCTTGTGGTTCTCCGCCTGGATTTGTTGGTCATTCTAGACCGCTGCTGGTTTAAGGTTTCTTTGTTGGTGGTTTAATTCGTGGTCTTTGTTGTTGGGGAGGAGCCAGTTGCAGTTTTAGCGAGTTCGAGGTCGAAGGTTTTTTTAACAGGTAATTGCAGGTTTTTCTGTTTTTTGTTGGTTTTTTGGTGTTTTTGTTGTCTAATGGCTAATTTCCAACTTGTTGCAGGTGTGGTGAGCTCCAGAGAAGGTCTGGCGAAGGTGTGGCGAGCTCCGGAGAAGCTCTAGCGAAAGTGTGGCGACCATCCATGGCTTCTATCCAGTAGGATTTTAATCCTACCAGTTATTTCTATGTGTTTTTCAACACAAAGCACCTTATTGGAATTTTTGTTAACTTTGCATGGCAAGTTTTGAGGGTTTAGGGTTTTGCAGGTTAGGGGTTTAGGGTTTTGCAGGTTAAGGGTTTAGGGTTTAGTGTATTTAACTCATTTTGTTCTTTCTTTGATCTCTTGGTCTCTGAATTTAGATTTAAATGAGGGTTTTATTCTTTCTTTGGTCTCAAATTCAGGTTGTAATAGCATTGTTTGCATGTTTACCTACATAGTGGCTTATAATGTTTCACTATGGCTGCTGCCGTGAGAGTATTCAGGGAGAGGCAAAACCCATAGTGAGGTTTGAGATTTTCTGTGCTAAGCCATGGAAAAGAAAAAGAGGCAGCTGCAGTTTCCTCTTTTTCAAAGAGCAATACCCTTATATTTTCTGTTGCAAATGCTTGTTAAGATGACATGGCTTCTTCTTCTACTATTGATAAAGCTAATAACAATACCAACGCTCTACTAACAGTGGAAACCCTAGAAATCGATGTCATCCCTCATGACCACCAAAACCCTCCATCGCTTCCTCATGCCTCCACTTCCTCCTCAAGCCTCTGAAATGAGTGCCAGATATTGTAGTGGAGGGTTGAATTATCTATTAGATCACTGGTTAGGGCCTTTTTGTATTTTACTTCAGATTAGTCATAGTTCAGTCCTTATGAAATTCCAGAGATTCCAGTAACCAAAGGAGATGCACAAATACATCTACTTAACCTTTGCTTGAGGTCATTGTTTAGTGATTATTGTGAGGGATTATTCGTCGCTAACTTGTGAACATAAGCTACAAAGTATAAGGCCACAAAGTAGCTTGACAACAAGTCTACAAGATATGTTGAGAAGTCTGCACATATAAGTTTGTCTTCCAGCGATTTCCTTGGCAAATAAATAGCCCAAAGGAAAGTGAATAAATTTAGAGGGTTTATCTCAACGAAGACATACCATTGTAATGTGATTTAAGTTCAGTGTCCATCCCTCTCTTTCTGCTTCAATTTTTTTTCCCTAGTTCATGCCACAATTCCTTATTTTGAAGACCAAAATTATACTTAACCCAAATAAGAAATTTCATCAAATGAGTGTGTCGAGTAGAGAACTTCAATGAGTTTGATTAGGATCTGTGTAAACACTTATGACATCGATCTTCAAATATTTAAACCCATATGAATCTAATAAAAAATGTAAGCCTTAAACCCATACATTTCACAAGGAGAAGTTCCACGTTGCTTCAGGCTTCCAGATCCGAATGAGGGACCTTCATATAATTAGAGCTTTAAAAATTCATGAAGTCTAAATTAGGACAAGACCTAATAGGATAGTAGAGAATATAACTCCAACAAAGCACCAAAAAGATACCTAAGTTCCTTAGAGAAAACAATGACTTGCAAAACTGGCGCCCAACGATACCCAAATTGAAAATATAAAACCATAAACTCCTTGACAAAAGATAAATACAGCGTATGTTTCTTCAGTAGTATGCATCTCACTGTGTTTGTGTAGCTTCGGGTTAGGGATTGAAGATTTATGCACAAATATGTCTAAACTTATCACTGAACAACAACGAATTTAGATCTTTGGCCCTCTAGTCAAATCTCAATCCTTTGCTACTACTGCACAATGCATAAACCTCTAACTTTTGTATGTATTTGACCTTCCTTAGAAAGTTCAAGACTATGTTGGATGAAACCTCCTCAGATAGATCAATACTCACAAGGTGCTTCTAGCGACTTCGACCTTCCTTAGGATATCAATTCTATGTTGGTCGCAGACATAAGATTAGAGATAGATCCAACAAAAACTTGATTGATGCATAAGAGGACTAGAAATTCCTACTTTCCTTTAAATTTATGATATTGCTCTCCCCGCAATTCCTATGTCTAGGCCTCTTTGTCTAGTTATATTTTTGCAAGAAAAGAAAAAAGTTGTTCCTTGTGTGTAGACCTGCAAGTCCAATTTATAAATTTATATAGGCAATGTCTTCGACAAAAATTCACTTGAACAACTTTTGCCAATAGATATACAGAAGGAAAAACAAGTGAGGGTGTTTATCACTGAAAGGAAAAGAGATGTGCGTAAAGGGTGCAGAATGAAAACAAACGTCTTTTCTATAAGATGCCTTCCCTTTGTAGAAGCAGTGCATTTTATCAAAAATAAAATGTACAATAAGACAAGTGACACAGAGGAACAAATGGATTCTAGTCAAATCGAACAAGATAGTAGAAAATATGGTAGAATTCCAAAACTTTTCATTATGCTAGCAGCATTTATACCTTGCAAGGAAGACATATAGAAAGCTTATCGTATAGAGACGACAGAGAAAAACAAATGGAATGCTATCTCACTTTTAAGTTTCTAACTATCTTCTATCCTGAGATAGTGAAAGATCCATTTCTTGACATCTGCTTATTTATGGAAGATTTCAATATAGATTTGCTAATAAAAAGAGCACTGGTCACAAAGGCTAGTCAAATTGAAAAGTTGTTTTTATACAATGTATATAAGATATACCTCAGTTCTCATGACTGGTTCATTTAATTTCATTAATTTGGTAATTGCATGCAGGACATTCAAAAGATCAGAGGTTTAGTGAATTTAACGAATGCATATCTTGAAAGTATGCGTAATTCATTGAGAATTCTTAAACTCTATTCTTTATGACCCTGAGAATCTTGTAAGATTTCTACATTATAATAGACTATAGATGTTCCTTATAAAATGGAATTTGGCTACAATGTCGCACACATTATGAAATAAAACAACCTAAGTTGTAAGCCAAAATGTTTCTGTGACAAGAAAAAGATACAATCCATCCAAAATCCACATCATAATGTGGTTAGAACCAAAAACATATGACACCCCTATTCTTTATGCCCTGAGAATCTTGAGTGCCAAAACTCCCTGAGTTACCTTCTTGAGCTAGGTAGGTTGGCCTGCCAGTCAAGGGTTGATTAGGAAATGGTTGATTGTTGCCATATGATTGATTCCAATTTGCAGCTTCCAACCATGGAGGTATTGAGTACCCATACCTCACATTTGCACCACTGACCCCTACATTAAGTGGAGGTGTGTAATGAGCATACAGAGAATTGACACCAACTCTGGTAGGAACAAGGCAAGTGGGTAAACCCTCAGTTTGATAGTGAGGCACTTGAATGTTTATGAGATCTTGGAATAATGGTGTATTATCTACAATGGAGTCCAATGAGTTTGAAATAATCCTAGTTTCATTAGCTATTCTTGTATCATTGATCATCCCTTGTTCCTTTTCAAGCATTTGTTGTGCCTTTTGTTTTTCTTTTTCCTATCTTGCCATTTGTTTTTGTTGGTCCTTAACTTGCCTTGCTTTATCTCTTTCAATCCTTTCATCTACTCGACGTTGCGCTGCAACAATCCTTGTTGCCTTCTTTTCCTTGACTAGATCCTTATTTTTCTGTTTTAGTTCTTTCATTTCAAATTTCTTTTTTTTAGACTCAACTAACAGTTTATATAGTCCTCTGGGGTGAGTAACTGTGAGCTTCGGCCCAGACGAAAACTACCCGATGCACCTTGCTTTTTTTCATTGAGACTCTCTCTACTGGTAGCTTTAGGAACCGGCCAAGTGTCTTCTCCACCCCTCCCACCTGCATGTCATTGCTTGGTACTTCCCTTTCAGTATCTGATGGAACTGATTGAACTATATCATTATCTTCATTTGATGCCTCATGATGTCCTTCATCCTCTTCCATTGATCTATTGTCCACAAAAAAATGAACAATTTCACTGTTCAAATATGTTGGTTGCGAGGGCATGTTCATGCTTTCTTCATTGGTTGCTTAGACACTATGTGCATTCATATTGATCATTGCTTCTGCTAGCCATGAAGGTGGGGTTACTTGGCTTGGCAATGACAATTGGTCATTGTCAACTGCATGTTCAATAATGTCATTAACAATATCAGCAACAGGAGTTTCATGTTCTTGAGTTGGTGGAACGATCTCCATGTTACTGTGAATTTGTTCATGGTTATATTGTGTTTCACATACAGTTTCATCATCTTCAACATATAAGTGTCCTTGAGATAGGGAAATCATATTACGAATTACAACAACATCATCTTGGTCATCTACTTCTTGCACTTCAACACCTGTTTGGGCATCCCCTTCTTCCTGACCATCCACATGAAACGCTTGGCTACAACTAGTATCATGCATAAGAGCATCATAGTTCAGTGGCCAGATTCTTGTCCTCCTAAAGCTAGCCTTGATATTTGATGGTGTCAAAGCCTTTTTAAAATCTTTACTTGCAAGCTCTACTAGCTCAAACCTTTTCACCTCAACCCTTGGATTCTTTGCCATCCATGCAGCATGCTCCGACCTAAAATAGTTCTTGAAAGGGCCAAACACACTAACATCAAGGGGTTGCAGTCTATGAGTGGTATGAGTGGGCAATGTCAACAGATCGATGCCTAAATTGTTTGCTTCCTCAATATTTGTACAGCCATGTGGCTCCCATGGCCATCTAATATGAATAGGTGTATGTTATTAGGCGAGACGCCACCTGGTACCGATGCAGCAAAGTGAAAAATCCAACTTAGAAATAGTTCTTTAGTCATCCATGCATGGGGATGTGCAGCCATGCATGCACCTGGTTCACAGTTCTGTATATAGTTTTTTAGTTGATTTTTACCTTTGAATAGATAAAATCCTGGGGTTGAAGTACCAATTACATTGACACAACATAAAATAGTTATCTACTCCCTGCTCTTAGGCAAAATATTTGGCACATTTCAGCTCCCTCTCTTAGCAATTACTCGCATGCCACATTTCCTCCCTGCCTGTAAACTTGTTTCATCACAGTTCCATATATGGTCTACTCCATAAGAATGTTTATCATAAGCACTAGAAAGTGTGTCATTGAACTTTTGCACAACTGCAGGGTGAAAATTTAATGCTCTATCTCTGTCAAGGCCCTAAGTAGTACGCAATACAAGTTTTGGATGCCTTTTTTTAAACCCAAACCACAATGATTTACCAGGAAACCCATCTTTGAATGGGTTTGGCCTCCCTTGATAGATTTGAGCAACTGTTGATTTGAGTTGTATCAACTCTAGCCCATGTCTCAATTGGGCCATCTCTTTACACCACTCAACCACCTCGGCCTCCTCCTCCTCAGTCATAACTGTAAGAGGCCCTCTATGTCTTGTATGAGTCAGTCCATTTATCCAATAATGTATTGATGAGGAAGGAATACCATGTTTTTTTGCAGATGCCCGAACAGAGTATCCATTAAACTCTATGTCGTCAATTGCAACTAACATTTGTTCTTTTGTCCATCCTCTTATAGCACTGATCTTTTTAGTTGAACTTGCCCCTTGGACTGTTGTTGATGGTGGTTCTGTGGCTGATGGTGTGTTAACATCAACTGTCGTCACATGGTCATCCTCAACAATGTTCCCTGGTGCATTGTTGGCATTGACATCAGCTGTCCTGTCCTCATCAGACGATGTGCATCGCAGCTGCAACCCCTTGTCACTCTCCTGCGACTTCTCCTTGTACAAGTAGTATAACTTCATTTTGCCATAGATGCAACAACCTATAAAATTATTGCATGCATTTAGACATTAGAATATTTGTAAATTATGCTTTCATACAATGCAAAACTACTTCTGCTTTATTACAGGAAATTATCAACATGTATGTTAATATCCTTGAAAAATCAAATATACAGAATCATTTTGTTGTATGTCTTCAAAATTATCAGTGATTGTTGTTTTGATAACTTGTCTTTACACTTGAAATACCATCACTGTATTCATTGGTTTTGTTATGCATTTCCCAACAGAGCTCTTGTTCGGTTTGACTACTTAAAATATTGTTTTGTTGTTTTGTTGTTTTGTTGTTTTATGTAATTGATTGGCTGACATTGGAATATGTATTATTACAAAAGTCGAAGATTACAAATAGAGTTCATGGCTCATCATCCCTTTCTTCAAACCTATCCTTGGACCACATCCCTACGTTTCCACTACACTAATGTAACTGGATGGAAATGGAAGAAAACTTAGATTTTTAGTAATAGCCAAATAGGCAACCAAAAGTGAAATTAGCTTGAGTTTCTAGCTTTGTCGATTTTGATTATTACAATCTGAGTCTCTCTGTTTACCTTTGTACACCTATTTACACATTGTTTTAGCTAAGGCAAAAGCAAGAGAAATGTGCACATATATTTTGTTTCACTATGTCTCGTATCATTTGCTAGTGATATGGCACATACTAACATCATTAGAACCATGGCTATGGCCAAGGAAGAAGTTCCTTCACATTCAATTACTCTATTGATCACAACTTGTGATGTTTTGGTTATCAGTAGTTATGTGCATAAAGAGCCTTGAATCCATGCTTTCATCATGTAGGGAAATGTGCTAAGGCATAAGCAAGTGAAATGTGCACATATATTTTGTTTCAAATATCATTTTCCATTTATTTGTTGTTTGGCATTGCCAAAAATGTCTCAGTATGTCAACTTCTCCATTGCAGTCCATGACCACCATTCCAGGCATAGTAATTAGTTTGGAAACTCAAACAAAATATGGTCATATGCTCCAGAAGAGTGTTATGCCTGTCATAATCACAAATCATTCTGAGTCTCTCCATTGACCTTTGCTCACCTATTTACATAGTGTTTTAGCTAAGGCATAAGCAAGTGAAATGTGCACATATATTTTGTTTCAAATATCATTTTCCATTTTTTTGTTGTTTGGCATTGCCAAAAATTGTGTCAAAATGCCAACTTATCCATTGCACTCCATGGCCACCATTCCAGGCATAGTAATTAGTTTGGAAACTCAAACAAAATATGGTCATATGCTCCAAAAAAGTGCTATGCCTGTCATAATCACAAATCATTCTGAGTCTCTCCGTTGACCTTTGTTCACCTATTTACACAGTGTTTTAGCTAAGGCATAAGCAAGTGAAATGTGCACATATATTTTGTTTCAAATATCATTTTCCACTTTTTGTTGTTTGGCATTGCCAAAAATGTGTCAGTATGCCAACTTCTCCATTGCAGTCCATGGCCACCATTCCAGGCATAGTAATTAGTTTGGAAACTCAAACAAAATATGGTCATATGCTCCAGAAGAGTGTTATGCTTGTCATAATCACAAATCATTTTGAGTCTCTCCATTAACCTTTGTTCACCTATTTACATAGTGTTTTAGCTAAGGCATAAGCAAGTGAAATGTGCACATATAATTTGTTTCAAATATCATTTTCCATTTTTTTGTTGTTTGGCATTGCCAAAAAATGTCTCAGTATGACAACTTCTCCATTACAGTCCATGGCCACCATTCCAGGCATAGTAATTAGTTTGGAAACTCAAACAAAATATGGTATTATGCTCCAAAAGAGTGATATGCCTGTCATAATCACAAATCATTCTGAATCTCTCCATTGACCTTTGTTCACCTATTTACACATTGTTTTAGCTAAGGCATAAGCAAGTGAAATGTGCACATATATTTTGTTTCAAATATCATTTTTCCATTTTTTTGTTGTTTGGCATTGCCAAAAATGTCTCAATATGCCAACGTCTCCATTGTAGTCCATGGCCACCATTCCAGGCATAGTAATTAGTTTGGAAACTCAAACAAAATTTGGCCATATGCTCCAGAAAAGTGTTATGCCTGTCATAATCACAAATCATTCCGAGTCTCTCCATTGACCTTTGCTCACCTATTTACACAGTGTTTTAGTTAAGGCATAAGCAAGTGAAATGTGCACATATATTTTGTTTCAAATATCATTTTCCATTTTTTTGTTGTTTGGCATTGCCAAAAATGTCTCAGTATGCCAACTTCTGCATTGCAGTCCATGGCCACCATTCCAGGCATAGTAATTAGTTTGGAAACTCAAACAAAATATGGTCATATGCTCCAGAAGAGTGCTATGCCTGTCATAATCACAAATCATTCTGAGTCTCTCCCTTGACCTTTGTTCACCTATTTACACAGTGTTTTAGCCAAGGCATAAGCAAGTGAAACGTGCACATATATTTTGTTTCAAATATCATTTTCCATTTTTTGTTGTTGTTTGGCATTGCCAAAAATGTCTCAGTATGCCAACTTCTCCATTGCACTCCATGGCCACCATTCCAGGCATAGTAATTAGTTTGGAAACTCAAACAAAATATGGTCATATGCTCCAGAAGAGTGCTATGCCTGTCATAATCACAAATCATTCTGAGTCTTTCCATTGACCTTTGTTCACCTATTTACACAGAGTTTTAGCTAAGGCATAAGCAAGAGAAATGTGCACATATATTTTGTTTCAAATATCATTTTCCATTTTTTTTGTTGTTTGGCATTGCCAAAAATGTCTTAGTATGCCAACTTCTCCATTGCACTCCATGGCCACCATTCCAGGCATAGTAATTAGTTTGGAAACTCAAACAAAATATGGTCATATGCTCTAGAAGAGTGTTATGCCTGTCATAATCACAAATCATTTTGAGTCTCTCCATTGACCTTTGTTCACCTATTTACATAGTGTTTTAGCTAAGGCATAAGCAAGTGAAATGTGCACATATATTTTGTTTCAAATATCATTTTCCATTTTTTGTTGTTTGGCATTGCAAATAATGTCTCAGTGTGCCAAATTCTCCATTGCAATCCATGGCCACCATTCCAGGCATAGTAATTAGTTTGGAAACTCAAACAAAATATGGTCATGCACTCCAGAAGAGTGCAATTCCTATCATAATCACAATAAGGTCGGGTAGCTTGAAAGCCACGAGAGATCTTGGTGATGCTTTTATTCGGAATTTCATTCGTTTCCATTACAATAGACTTTCATGTAAATCAAGATTCCCGTTTTGGACAAAGAAAACTTAACTGAAGACGCGTGAGAAAAGATCTTAGGTTTTTAAATAAATTATCTTATTGAATGGAGAAATTAGAGTTTGAAATAAGAAACTCTATAAAAAACAGTTGTGTGGTTATATGGTTTCCAATTTTTATTATCTGTCATAAAAAGTTTTAGAAAATTAAACTGAAAAAAGTAAGTATGTTGAAGGCATTCATTTTCTTTTAATTTTAAGGAATGGTTTTAACTTTTCTAAATAGCTATATTTAGAACCTACTTTTTATTCAATGGCTATTTGTGAAACCATCCAGCTATCCTTTTAGCAGTTATGGCCAGACAGATCATGTAAACATCAAACCAAGAGAAGTAAAGGAGTATAGAGAGGAAAAGATAAATTCTCCATGGAGAAATTGACGTATTTCAAAGTCGTTAATGTTGTTTTATGAAATCTAATTACTCTATTTTCCTTACTCGGTTCCCCTTAACAGTCTTTTCGTTACTGTCTATTTTGTCATATCCTTGTGGTTATATCTCGGTGCTCCTTAACAGTATTTCCCTTACAGTATGTTTTCATCTGATCCTCCTGGTTATATGGGTGAATTGCGAAATAGAACTGTAGGCTGTGTGTTTATTTTCATGAAAGTGAAAGTGAATCTGTAAGAAGGTGAATTGTGAAATAGAACTGTAGGTTGTGTGTTGATTTTCATGAAAGTGAAACTGAATCTATAAGAACTGAAAATGTAAGAACTCTAATAAATGAAAACAATGAAAATAGAACTGTAAGAAGAATGAGTTGTAATTGATATAACTAACCTGAATATATTGGCAATTGTTTTGTGATGTTGTCTTCAAGTTTGTTGAATAGTTTGAAAGCATAAGATGCAACTTCAACAGTGGGTGGACTTCTTTTATAGTTTTTGGCACTTGAATTTAATTGGTGGACATGGATGCACATGGATTGCAATGGCTTCATTTTGAATGTGTGTTCTAGATTTAATTTGATGTGATCTAATGGTTGGGAATTGGTTATTTGTTGATCCATGTGCTTTGATCTATTTTAATGAGAAATAGAGTGAGTTGGGTGTAATTTATTGCAGTTATTGGGTTTGGTTGTCATTTATTGAACAAAGTAGGTTTAAACGTTATTGAGTTGGGTGTCATTTATTGAACATAGGGGGTTTAGTTGTTGAACAACATAGCAGTTATGGCTGACATACATTCCCTTTTATTATGTGCAGGTAGGGATATTTATTTGGGATACAAAGCTTCAGTTCTGATGAGTGGGGGTTGAAGTGACTACTACTTTGTACTTCTGGAATAGACCATTTTGCAAGCATTTATGGTTTTCTTTGTTTTCTAGTTGGGTCAATATGGTTTGCACTCTTAAGTAGTAAGATACTATTTATGGACAGTTGTGGGCCCAGTCAATGTATGGGGAAATTTTGGACATAAATTAATACTTATTTATACTTAATGTTATTTATTTTTGTTTAAATATTGGTTTCAAAATTCTCAATTTATGGTGGTTTGGTGGGACCAGTACTATATCAATTACTAGTCCATGCACAACATTAGGAATCTCTCCCCTAGACGTTGCAAAATAGAATGGAATCATCCCTATGTAAAGCAATGCATCTTTTTCAGATGTCAATATACAAGACAAATTACCTCCGCATGAAATAGAAAAGTTGTTGGATCCTCATCCTAGTTGGTCCATCAATCTACATCTATAGAGAGAGGCTCTTGAATCCTCATTCTAGTGACTCGATCCGTGAATATATCAATCAATTACGAATACATCAGACTGGAGAGGCGCCAATTCTTGATACAGTTGCAGAGAAAAACTCAAGTGATGCAGTCATAATTTTACAAATTTACATATCAATTCTTAGAGAAGCAAACTCTATTTATGCACCTGTAGTGATTATGGTTGAATAGAAATTCACTGGTTTAAGACTTTTCTGGACCAATATTTATAAGATATATATCGTTCTCTCAATAATACTATGTACTTATTTCATATAAGATCTCGTAGAATCAGCATGAGAATCCTCGTTGTGACAACTATGTACTGTAATGTGGATTTCTTACTTATCATAAGAAAGCATAGAATCTCCCGGATGCGGGTGAACAGGACAGATGATGGGAAGTTGGCGGCAAGAGCAGTCGATGCGTGGAGTACGTCCCGCGCCACCTGGTCTCACCTGCAGCTGGTATTCAATACTCTGCCGAGTTCATTCAAAGCCGATTTAATATGGTTTGACATTCCCCATAGGCTCTCCGGCATTAAATCGATGGCGCACACCCAATTCAGTTTTGTTCCCTCCTCTCGCATTTTAGGCCTCCACGCAGGTGCAGTGCTCTGTTCAGTGGAGGTTTCAGGTTTCCTAGGTATTCAAGCTCGTGATGCAACTTCTGTGACGATTCTCTTGGAACGCCACAGCCCCTTCAGCGTTCTCCTTAATTGTAAGCCATCCAGCTCTCTCAATTCTCTGATAATCTTGTTAAATCTCCCCCTTCTTATCGCCCCGGTTTAGCATAGCACTGTTGTCTGTATTGCTCTTCATTCTTTGGGCATAATGACTATCCTACGACAAAGAATGGGTTGTCGCAGAGGAGGAGTTCGTGGTCGTCCCCTGCACCATGCCTCTTCCTCTTCCGCGGACACTACTATTGAGAGTCATCCTGCTTGTGGTCGTGGTCGTGGTCATGGTAGGGGACAACAGGCTGCAATTTCGAATCCCCATCATACTCATCAGCACTCGGCCCGCTTTCAAATCCCCTGCATGCTAAGCAACCACTCTTTCATCGCAACTGTCACGATTCAGCTTAGTGAGGGCGTAGCAGGCATGGTTGCAGCAACACCGCATGAAATATCAAAGCCGAAGGAGGAAGATTTGCCAAGAACCTCTCAGAATCAGCGCTAGCAGTGTGAAGTTCCAAAAAGTTCTACTTTCCAGGTTCAGCCTGCTATGGCACATTCAAATCCTCCAAATGAAGGTGGTTCGCCAATCGAAATGGGCCTTCCCTCTGATGATGACGACCTCTCCAGTTATGGTTGTCTAATTGTGGAAGAATCGCCCTCCAATGCTCATGATGCTTGATCAGGTTGTTTTCCTCTTTTGGAATCACCGTGTCTGTTCAAAGGAAATGCTCAGTTGTTTTATGTCTATGTTCAGTTGTTTACTATCTATGTTAATAGTTCGAGTCAATAGTTTCACCTCTGTTCAAGCAGTTTTGGAACCCCAGTCTGTATGCGTTTTGTCATGGCGGTCCTGGTTTAGTTTCAGGCTGTTTGATGTTAGTTTATATGGACTATCTTTCAAATCTGTCATGCGAGAAAGCCATTATCCAGGCTAGACCTCTTGAGGCTGCCGCTTTGTAAAATTTTGTATCAATAATAGGAGTAAACTGATTCAAAAAAAAAAAAAAAAAAGTAAAAAAAAAAAGAAACAAACAAAAGAAAAGAAACAAAAAAAAAGGAAAAAGAAGAAGAAGAAAAATAAAAATAAAAAATAAAAGAAGCATACAATCAGAGAGAGTAGGAATGTAGAGCAAGCACGCGACCTTCATATTTTGATACGGTAGGAGGAGAGTTCATTAGTTTATCATTAATTATGATAAAAATTAATGTGGATAGTGATAGTTTAAATTATAGTTACCCAATTCAAATTTGAATTTATTGAATTTAAATTTATTTATATAAATAAGAAATTAGAGAGTATACATATTAAAAAGATTAATATATAATTATAATAATATAAATTTCAAATTTTTTATATTAAAAACGGTTTTTCAATTATTAATAATTACAAATAAAATTGTATATTATAAAAATATATAATTTTACATTTAAAATAACAAATTATTAATTTTTGATCCATATACTTATCTTAATCCATATAATCGTTAATGAGATTAAGGATTTGACAATAGCCAGTAAGTTAAGCCAGCTAGCCTTCGAACTGCATTTGCTATGCAAGCGCAAAGTAGATCAATGCTGCTTCATTCAATCTCCGGGTTTTGTTTATAAATTGAACAATCGATTTGCAGTCATTTACGGTAATGCTGACTGCTTTAACTTTAATTTTGATTTTGTGAAGAATTATTATTGTTGTTTACCGTAATGCTGACATTTATGGCAGTCATTTACGTTATATGGAGTTTATTTAAAATGTCAAATTTACTTACTTCTTTCAATAAACATTATTTTTACTCTGGTTAAATTTTGTTTATGCAATTTATGTAAAAATAATGTCTAGTGATCGATATAATTTTAATTAATTAGAGAATAGCCACAGCGTCTTTAATTAAATAAAATTATATATTTTAGATCACATAAAGATTATTTAGACATTAAATTGTAATTAATTAGACTAAATATAATAAATTTTATCCCACAGGAATCTTTATTATAGTTATGTAATTAATTAGGATAAATTTTCATAACCTACCCACAGGAGTTATGAATTAATAGTTTTATCATAAAGTTCAAAACAATGAATAATTGAATCTGCTTGAATTAAAAATTTAGCCCACAGGCAATTTTTATGTCATTAGATTCAATTTTGAGCATGATTTACATTGGTAAAACATGAAATTTTATTAAGCCTCAAATTTTAACATAAGCATGTGTTTTTTAATTTTGATGCAGTAGTACAACCTGTAAATTTCTCTGAAATTCATTGTGACATTCCCGAACTTAAGGGAGATAACTATAAGGTTTGGAAGGAGAGGATTCTCCTTCATTTGGGGTGGATGGACATAGATTATGCTATTAGGAAAGATTAACCACCGGCACTCACTAATACCAGCACTGCAGTAGACATCACGCTTTATGAACGATGGAAGCGATCCAATCGTCTAAGCATGATGTTCATCAAGACTAAAATTTCAACTGGTATTCGTGGTTCCGTTGATCAGCATGAAAAGGTCTGAGACTTGTTGAAGGCCATTGACGATCAATTCGTCACTTTAGACAAGGCACTAGCAAGCACCTTAATCATGAAGTTCTCATCCCTAAGACTGACTAGTGTGAAAGGTGTGCACGAGCACATCATGCAGATGAGGGACACTGTGGCTGAATTGAAGAAACTCGAGGTTGATATATCGGAGTCCTTCCTAGTGCACTACATCTTGAACACCCTTCCGCACCAATATGGACCTTTCAAAATCTCATACAACACACATAAAGACAAATGGTCAATCAATGAACTCATGACCATGTGTGTTCAAGAGGAAGAGAGACTGGTGACGGAACTGGGAGAGAGTGTAATGCTGACAACACGTGGAAAGGGCAAATCTCAAGCCAATCGGAAAGGGAAAGGTAAAGTACCTCCCCAAGCCGATATCAAAAAGGATTCCAAGTGTTTCTTCTGTAAAAAGAAAGGACACATGAAGAAGGAATGTGCCAAATTTCAGAAATGGATTGCGGACAAAGGTAATTTAATCTCATTTGTTTGTTATGAATGTAATATGGTTAGCGTCAATATTAACACATGGTGGATTGATTCTGGATCAACAATTCACATTTCGAATTCCTTGCAGGGTTTTCAAAACCTAAGGAAACCAGTGGGAAGTGAGCAAAGCATCTTATCAGGAAACAAGATGGGCTCGCATGTGGAAGCTATAGGAACATGTTATTTGACTTTAAGTAGTGGCTTTGTTTTAGAATTAGAAAAGACCTTTTATGTTCCAAGTTTCTCTAGAGACTTGATTTCAGTTTCAAGGCTTGTACCTTTTGGATATTCTTTAAACTTTTCAGAAAAATCTTTCAGTCTATTTTATAAATCTGATTATGTTGGGAATGGTATCTTGTCTAATGGTCTTTACTGCATTAATTTACAAAATAATGCCACTTATGATTCAATGCATGTTTACATTGGTACTAAAAGATGAGTTATTAAAGAAGATTCCTCTAAATTATGGCACCGGAGACTAGGTCATATCTCCATAGAAAGAATTAAAAGATTGGTAAATGAAGGGGTACTTGATACTCTGGATTTTACTGATTTTGATACTTGTGTGGACTGCATAAAAGGAAAGCAGACCAACAAGTCAAAGAAAGGTGCCAATAGGAGTTCGGACATATTAGAAATCATACATACTGATATATGTAGTCCAGACATGGACTCACATGGTCAGAGATACTTCATCTCCTTTATAGATGATTACTCATGATATATGTATCTCTACATGCTTCATAAAAAGAGCGAAGCATTAGATGCCTTTAAGATCTTTAAGGCTGAAGTAGAGAAACAATGCGGCAAGCAAATTAAGATCGTGAGATCAGATAGAGGTGGAAAATATTATGGTAGATACACAGAAGATGGACAAGCACCTGGGCCATTTACTAAATTTCTTCAAGAGCATGGGATTGTTGCCCAATACACCATGCCTGGTTCACCCGACCAGAATGGTGTAGCAGAAAGAAGAAATCGAACATTACTGGACATGGTGCGGAGTATGCTTAGCAGCTCCAATCTTCCTAAATCCTTGTGGACTGAAGCACTTAAGACGACAGTGTATATATTAAACCGAGTTCCAACGAAGGCGGTTCCTAAAACGCCATTTGAATTATGGAAAGGTTGGAAACCGAGTTTGCGACATATGCGCGTTTGGGGATGCCCGTCTAAAGTGAGAATTTATAATCCACAAGAGAAGAAGCTGGACCCAAGGACCATTAGTGGGTATTTCATTGGATATGCTGAAAGGTCTAAAGGTTACAGATTTTATTGTCCATCTCACAGCACTGGGATTGTGGAATCAAGAAATGCAAAGTTTCT
>APFE030438980.1:175538-223734 GCA_000404065.3 Pinus taeda
AATCAACTGCAGTTAATTAATTTTATGGTTGGAGCTTCTGAAGTGGTCCATTACTCCAACCAGAAAATTAATTAACTGCAGTTGATTTCCTTAATTTAAGGAAATTACTGCAGTTGGTTTCCAAAAATTAAGGAAAGACTGCAGTTTAGTTCCATAACTGAAGGTTACAGGTTGGCAAAAATTAATGGAGTTTAACATGTCCAGAATATATACAAAATATTCTCATGGAATTTAGAAGCATAAGATCATCAGCTATGAGGAAATATATGTGCATACATAGCTGTGTATGACCTGAAAATCCCAGAGAGTAAGAAATACAAACCCATATAAAACCGTTGCTTTTGATCTATATGTCAGGGAGACAAAAGCCGTGAATCTGAAAACAGTAACTTGCCGTTTTAATCTGCATTCTCCATACACCTTGGGGAGAATATAGGTCTTGTTTGGATAATGCATCATTGTTGTTTGATCTGGCTGTATGAGAGATAGTATAATTCTTCTTGTTGTTCCATAAAGAAGTAATTCTGTCCAGCCACCCAGTAAGATAGATATTTTCAATATTGTGCTTTGACAAAACATAATTAGTAAGTAATTTTGAGTCTCCATATATATAGCTCGGGGAGAGGCGCCAATTCTTGATACACGTGCAGAGAAAAAATCAAGTAATGCAGTCATAATTTTATAAATTTACATATCAATTCTTAGAGAAGCAAACTCTATTTATGCATCTGTAGCGATTATGGTTGAATAGAAATTCAGTGGTTTTAAGACTTTTCTGGACCAATATTTATAAGATATATACCGTTCTCTCAATAATACTGTGTACTTATTTCATATAAGATCTCGTAGAATCAGCATGAGAATCCTCGATGTGACAATTATGTACTGTAACGTGGATTTCTTACTTATCATAAGAAAGCATAGAATCAGACAGAGTAGGAATGTAGAGCAAGCCGGCGACCTTCATATTTTGATATGGCAGGAGGAGAGTTCATTAGTTTATCATTAATTATGATAAAAATTAATGTGGATAGTGGTAGTTTAAATTATAGTTACCCAATTCAAATTTGAATTTATTGAATTTTATTTTATTTAGATAGGTAAAAAACTATAGAGTATACCTATTGAAAAGATTAATATATAATTATAAAAATATAAATTTCCAATTTTTATATTAAAAAGTTTTCTCATTATTAATAATTACAAATAAATTATTATATTAAATAAAAAAATATTTATATTTAAAAAATACAATTATTAATTTTTGATCCATATATTTATCTAAACTATAAATATATATTTTGCTCAATATAAACGGAACCAAAAAAGCATACATTTGAATTAACTAAGTATAATCATAAATTTCTATATAGATTTCATTAAAAACTTGTCATTACCATTATTATTAATAGTAACTAGTAACAGTAGCCATCTCATGGATCCAGACAGGTTCCTAAAAATGAATAATGAATAGTTATGTGTCTGGGAACAGCGGAACAACACTCCTAAATAGCGCTTATCAAGAATCTGAAGAGGTTTCTAAATATGAACAGTTTTGTGTCTGGGAACAGCTGAACAACGCTCATAGTTTAATTGGTTAACATCCCGAATTTTCAAAAAAAAAAATTCCATTATAGTTAAATTTGTAATGGAGTTGTTTTTAATCTGATTTTTTAAAGTTTCACATGGATTTTTTTGCCGGAATCAGGTTGAGGTGCAATTTTGACTTTTGTTATTTAAACTATGTTTTTTTATTACAGATATAGATTCAGCACCCTAGAAAATCTTTTAGGATGTTTCAATTGTGTATATTTTACCCATCAAACTTGTGATTTCAATTCCTACTGGATTTTAAAAAAATTAAATCTGAAATTTTTCAAAAAATCACATTAAAAACAACTATTTTAATAATTATAATTTAAATCTTCTATATATATTAATTTTATATAAAATACCATAAAAATTTGTAAATTATAAAATTATAAATTGAATTATAACTTAAAAAATCCAAATATTAAAAAATTATTTCAATATATTAAATTTTATTTTTTATTTTTAAACAAAATAAAAATCCATCTCACTTTAAAAATACAATTATTTAAATTAAAAAAACCCAATCTTAAAAAATATAAAGAAGGCATTTTATTTTAATTTAAAAAATTAAATTATTTTTCCACCCGCCATAACTGCGAAAAAGAAAACCAGAAGCGCATATTGCCCCGCAGAAGCCCTCTTGCATTTGTTCAACTTCTTGTCCATTGCGTTGCACGAAGATGGAAAGAGTCTCGAGATTACAGTCGTGAGCATGAGAATAAACATTCCCTACAGAACGAATTATAATAAAACATAGGCAATATTTTTCATGATCTTGTCGATTAAGAAAAAACGTTGCTGCACCGAAATATGGAGGAAGTATTAACATGATGGCGCAATGTATGATGAATTCAAGATACCTGCCATAATGGGTTTTGTTGACTACACCGCAAGCCAAGCCATTTCCGTAACGAAACTGTAACCATTTTGATTGAATGGCTGAAATTTTTGCAATCGTTTAATATAAAATCTTAGGGCGTATAACGATGACAGGTGGGCAGGGAGGGGAATTGATCTTAGAGATTTTTGCAATCGATTAATATATAATTTTATGACGTACAACGATGACAGGTGGGCGGGGAGGGGAATTGATTTTAGAGAGAAACGGTGGGCGGGAGGGGAATTGATTTTAGAGAGAAACGCGCTTTACCGCGTAATAAAAAAAATGATATTATATGTGATATAATGGGAAAATGAAATCAATGAATTAAATTTATGTTGTTATATATCTCATGATGTATTTAGTTAATGCATATTAATTAGTTAAGAAATAAATTTGTATCACCAATTTGTCATGTACTTATATTTTGTATATTATGTTTACTTTCCATTTTATGTTTTGTTTCTTATTTAATTTTTTTTAAATGATGCATATCAGTAGAATACTAAATAGTTAGTCGTGTGTTAAGGTAGTGTGATTATTTTTTGTTATGGGGAAAATTAGTTTGGCATCTTGTGTAGAAATTGGAAAAGACAATTTTTCATTTTGATGGGATCATAATAATAAATTGTTATTATTTTGGGTTTATTCTAAAAATGTTTATACTATTTTTAAGGATATTTTATATGTTGTGGGTTGATGGTGTGTTGATTACTTTTGGATTTATACTAATATGCATTACAAATTTATTGTTTATTTGATGTTTATGTGGTACTTTTCATTAGGAAGTTTTAGACCTATATGGCTTGGTGAGATTCTTCATGAGGCATGCATATGTAGGTTGCTTGCTTGCTTGGGAGAGCAACCCATTTGAGGAGGAGCATTGAGAATCTAAGAGGAGGGCAATGAGGCCTATGTAACATGGGGACACTTGGAAGCTTGCATGGAGGCTTGTGCTTGACCTTAGGATGCTAGGATTGAGGACTAATCATGTAGGTGTGGTGGACCTGAAGGTACACATTGCTTAGGAGGGAGAATTAGAACATTGGAGGCTTTTGAATTCTTATGGAGCATTCACTTTAGGAGCCTTGCTTAATGGATGTGCATATCTTGAATTTTCAAATGTGCCACTTAGAGTTGAAGTGTTTCACATGTGGTATATTTCTTGTTTAATTAGGGTGTTAGTTGTGGATATGGTCCACTTTATTATTGTTGACCTCACCTTTCATAAAAATAAAAGGTAGAGCGAGTATTTTCAATCATTTTCATTGTGAAGTGTGTGATAGAGATGTGAGAGCCAAAGCAAACTTGTCTCTTTCACTTGTACTCTTCTTCATTGTAAGTTTCTCCCTTTGTCTTTTGCATTAATGTTCCTGAGTTTATTCACAAAGAAGAATAGGGCTAGGATATTCCCTAAAAACACAAGGGATGATAGGATTTAAGAGAACCCTAGAGGGGCAAAGAGAGGATTGGTTCTGTAGTTCTTCTAACAAAAGAGAAGTAGAGTTTTGTGGCATCTGGAAACCCTGGTTCTACTTGGAATGCTTGATTTGGAAAAGAAAGGGGGAGACTATTTTGTTTTCTATTGTACATTTGTGCAAAGAAAATTTAGGTACGAAAGAGGACTAGCCAATGTATATACTTGCTTGTTGTGGATCTTTAGTGGAGAAACCAACATTGGTTGGGAGTAATTCCTAGCTATGTCGATTTGGTGGCTAGGATTTGTTATTTATGGTGTATGTCCTAGCTAGGGTTTAGGAGCATAAATTGTACTATCTTGTACTAAATTGTCAGTGTGTTTATAACTTCATTTTTTTTATATGTAAAGTGTTCCTTGTTGCAACAAGTTCAATGTACACAGCAATTTTGTTTTCACCGTAAGTTTTCATGATGATTGAGTAGTTTCTAGCACTGGTTACACTTGTTGATTTTACATAGTAATGAGCATATTTTGTTAATTGAGTTAACAAAGATATAGAATTTAAATGAAAAAATATTTATGGTTTTAATAAATGTATTGTAATGAGTATTTTCAAAGTGGTTATATGCTTGGGAATTGTGCCCTAAGGGCTGGAAACATTGTTTCACTGAAGTATATGTGTTCGATGTTTATTTTCTTTTGTTGCCTTGTGTATTTGGTTGAATAAAAGTGAATTATCTATTGTTCTAATTTATTTTTCAGATTTGGCCCTAAAGCTAAAAGCTCACAAGAAATAGATCTAAAAAACCATAAGATTGTGATTGAATTTTTGAATTTCCATCAATTGTAGTAAAGGAAAATTCCAACATCGTATCAAGGGTGATTTGACTACAATTACTCTCTTGGTGAAGAGGGAGTTGCATATTTAAATTGTTTTATATGTGGTAGATGTGTCTTGCCTATTATAGGTTAATTAGATGTGAAACCATAGTGCATTTTGAGAGGAAGTGTTTGAACCCTTGAACGGTTTACTACTTTATTGTTGTTGATTTTACTTTGTGGTGTGCTTTAGATTTGCAAGGATGACCACTACCAATCTTAGATAGTGTGGTAGGTTGGATTGTGCTTTCAATCTTACAGGTCCTTGAAGTGTAGGTTGCAAATGCTTTTGGAGGATGACAAGCTTTAAGAGCATATTGAGAGACAAATTGTTGCACCTCTTAATATGAAATTATTAGCCTTGCATATTAATAAGGAAACTAAGGTAAAGAAAAAACATTCTTGATTTAGTTAAGGATCACTTGATCACCCACATTGTATAGAAGATGACTAGTGAGAAGATGTGTGATCCTTTGGTAGGATTATATGATAGTTACCATGTCTCTAGAAATATGCAATTGAAAAAAAAAACTTTTAGATATCCATATGAGTAACATAAATATAGTGCTCAACCATTTGTTTATGACCATATAATCAAGTGGTCATTAGGTTGCTATAGGGGGGAAATGGAGCACATTTACTACCCAAATAATATGCTTGTGATAAAATTCCCAACTCACTTTGCACAATCTTACAAAAACCTTTTAGAAAATGTCACCCACTCTCACCTCAATAACCTGTCCAATCACTTTAGGTCATCTCTCCTCCAACTCAAGAGGGACTTTCCTACTAAGATCACTAAGTATTAATCAAATGAGCACAAAGTGACGTCAATAGTAGCCTTATTAAAATAGTTTTTTGGATTTTTTTAGGGTTTTCTTAAATAAGTGATGGAGGGATGTGAAGATCAGTGCCAATATCCTACGAGGATATTGAATAAAGAAGAATCAAGTGGAGATATGAGATCAAGAAGAAAAAGCTCTTAAGTTTAGTTATTTGGTGCTCGTGGATTATGAAAAGAAGTTATAACCCTATAAGTTGAATTAACCCCTTGGATAATGAAGGAAATCCATGAAATTGTGGCTCCACTTGAAGGGATCTCTCCAAGGGGATATCCTTCAACCACAAAGTTGAATATGACACAAAATAAAAATAACATCCTCGCTAAGGAACTTGATATTATGGCCTAACAAGGAGGATTAAAACTTACCCCAAACCAACAAATGAGATCCTGTGACAATAACTTGATGTCCCCTTTCAAGTGACAAAGTTTCCCTTCAAATGGATCAACCTTAGTAGCCTTGTGGTCATCTTGAGTAATTGCAATGATGTATTTAATGATATAGAATAAACAACCAAGAAAGCACAACTTCTAAGTCAAAAACATTCACCACATAGATAAGTCCTTAATACCAAAAATGATCCAATAAATATATTTCCATTAAGTTTCAAGGAGAGGAGTGCTCTCACAATCCAAACATGAGTACAAATGAGGAAGCTCTCTATTAGGTGTGGAGCCTGATTATCTTTTTTATTCAAAGGTATCACTGCATTGGACCCCATTTCATAATTGGGTGGCAACACCGCCCATGTGATCGTCACCAAGGGGGTCCAGGGAGGGGCATTTTTATGAGCCCCCTCCCCCCTAGCAGAGGTTAGAGGCAACACCCCCGAAGCTAAAAATAGATGTAAAATTTCCCTGTAAAATATTGTAATTTCGTAGTCAATCTGAGTTGTTCATTAGGTGGATGATGTGACAGTAGAATTTTTTAATTTAGGGTATTTTCCCTAGAAGGTAACACCTCACTGTATATGAGGGAATTGTATTGCGGCTATGGAGATGTACATTCTGAGAGAGAAAGAGAGAGGAGATTGTGTGAGAGCGAAGAGGAAATTATAGCGGATTTGTTTTAGGCTATATCTCTTCATTTTGCAGGATAATATAAAGGAAGGACTGGCTGCTTCTCCGTGCAAATAGCCCAAATTGGGTGAACCACGTATATATTTGTCTCTTTTTTTTTATATGTTTTTTGTGTTTATGTTTCTATGATATTTTATGTGTTCCATTGCTCTTTAATATATAATTTTCTAACAACTAGTATCAAAGTCGAAGGTTTATTTGGATGATAAACTCGCAGGAGAGAAGGGTTCCTAGTTCAAGTCGGAGCAATGGTGGAAGATGGTAGGTTTAGGGTCGAGAAATTCAATAGCCAAAATAACCAGTCATGGAAGATGCATATGGAAGATTATATGTATCATAAATATATGTATCTACCATTAAGCGGAAACACAAAGAATATGATGAGTATGATAGACACAGAATGAGATATTCTCGATAGAAAGGCACTTGGAACAATACAGTTGTGTCTATCAGCGTTGGTAGCCTTTAATATTTCAAAGGAAACGACAACAGAGGGTTTAATTTCATCATTAGTCAAACTATATGAAAATCCCTTGTCCTCAAATAAGGTATTTCTTATGAAGTGTTTATTTAATATGAAGATGTCAGAAGTTGGATCTGTTACTGATCATTTAAATGAATTTAATACAGTTTCCAGTCAATTCAGTTTTGTAGGGGTAAATTTTGATCACGAAGTTAGGGCCCTATTATTTTTGTGCTCATTGCCAGAAAGTTGGAATGGTTTAGTTATGTCCATTAGTAACTTTGTCTCTAAATCTAGTATTTTAAAGTTTGATAATGTTTTCGATGCAATCCTTAGCGAGGAAATGTGACGGAAAATTTCAGGTGAGACATCATCTAATGCTTTAACTGTAGAGACTAGGGGAAGAAAAATGGAAAGAGGAAAGAGCCCATGATATCACAGTAAGTCAAGGAAAGGCAGATCCAAATCCAGATCATGGATAGTGTGCTAGAAATGTGGCAAGAAAGGACACTTGAAGAAAGATTGTAAGTCTCGGAAGGGAAAAGAAGGAGACGTGCAAAAAGAAAACAATCATGAAGTGAATGTGACAGGTGATGTGTTGCAAGATTGTTTGATTCTTTCATTAGAAAATATTATTGATGCCTGGGTGTTAGATTCACGGGTCTCATTCCATACCACACCTGATAGGAAACATTTTCATGATTATGTTCAAGGATATTTTGGACAAGTTCATTTGGGTGATGATAAACCCTGTAAAACCATTGGAATGGGTAAAGTTTTCATAAAACAGAAAAATGGAAACAGTGGCTATTGAAGGAGGTAAGGCATGTTCCAGATCTGAATAAAAATATAATTTCAATAAGGTGGTTGGGAGGTGAAGGCTGTGTAACTACTTTTACAGATAACACTTGGAATGTCACTAAAGGAGCCCTGGTAATAGAAAAATGAGAAAAGGTTGGTACATTGTATTTATGCAATGGTATTTTGAATTATGTTAATACTTTAACCTCTACAGGAGAAGATACAACATTGTGGCACCATGGGCTCGGTCACATGAGTGAGAATGGGTTGCAGATTCTTCACTCAAGAAATTTGTTGCCAGGTTTGAAGCATGTTGATTTGGAATTCTGTGAGAATTATGTTTATGGAAAATAGAAGAGAGTTAGATTCCTCATGTTTGGAAAGAAAAGAAGAGCGAAAAAATAGAGCTTGTGCATACAAATGTATGGGGACCTACTCAGGTATCATATCTCGGTGGCTCTCGTTATTATGTTACTTTTATTGATGATGCAACCAGAAAAACCTATATTTATTGTATTCTAAATAAATCTTATGTATTTGATACTTTCAAGAAATGGAAAGCTTTGGTTGAGAATGAGATAGGAAAAATGTTAAAGTGTCTCATTTCAGGCAATGAAGGTGAATATTGCAGCAAAGAGTTTGATAAGTATTGTTCAAAGTGTGGAATTTGCAGAGAGAAGATAGCTCCAAGAACACCACATGGAAATGGTGTGTCAAAAAGGATGAGCATGACAATCATGGATCGTGCAATGTGCATGAGATTGCATGCAGGATTTCCTTTATAATTTTGGGAAGATGTTGTAGATATTGTTGTTTATCTAATAAATAAAGGGCCTTCAAGTTCCTTGGATGGAGGTATTCTAGAGAAGGCATGGACAGGTAAAAAGGTAAACTACTCATTTTTAAATTATTTTGGTTATGAAGCCTTTGTCCACATTAATAAAGAAAATAGAAAAAATCTTGAGGAAAAATAAAAGAAATGTACCTTTATTGGATATGGTGTTAATGATTTTGGTTATCACTTATATGATTATGAAAATCACAAAATCATTAGGAGCATAGATGTCATATTCAATGAAAAGGTTTTGTATAAGGATCAGATGCAGCAAAAGAAAGAGAAAAAAAGAAAACAGAGAATACACAGTTCTTGATGAGATCACAAAAAAGTAAAGGTGCCTGAAAATCATAATGATCAATAGCCAGAACAGCAACATCAACCACAACAGCAATAGGCACCTCAAACATCTGAAAATGGTGTTAGAAGATCTACCAGGATAAGTAGACTCCCTAAACGATACTCTCCTTCATTATATTATGGATTATTGATTGATTATGGTGAACCAGAATTTTATGAAGAAGTAGTGCAGGTAGAAACCAGGAAGAAGTGGGAGCTAGCCATGAAAGAAGAGATGGACTCCTTGGTACATAACCAGACTTGGTCAGGTTTCCTGTAGGTAAAACAACATTGCAAAATAAATGGGTTTACAAGTTGAAGGAAGAAGAAGGAGGTAAAAAAGGGTATAAAGATAGACTTGTGGTGAAGGGGTTTGCACAGAAGAAAGGTATAGACTTTGATAAAATATTTTCTCAAGTAGCAGCAGAATATTTTCATCTTGAGTAGTTAGATGTAAAGAGGGCATTTCTCCATGTGGATTTGAAGGAAGAGACCTCTATGCAGCAGCTACAAGGATATGAGGTCAAAGGGAAGGAGAAACTAGCATATAGGTTGAAGAAGAGCTTGTATGGCTTAAAATAGGCTCCAAGGTAGTGGTATCTAAAATTTGACAGGTTTATGTCTGAACAAGGTTATACTAGATGTCCCTCTGATCATCGTGTTTATCTCAAGAGGCAAAATGATGGCAGTTATATTATTTTTTTATTGTATGTAGATGACATGATTGTTGCATATTCTAACATGCAGGAAATAAATATGCTCAAAGGAAAATTGGCAAATTCATTTGCAATGAAGGATTTGGGTCCTACAAAATAAATCCTTGGTATCAGGATAACTACAGACAGGAAAAATCACAAATTAACATTGTCTCCAAGTGAATACATACAAAAGGTGTTGGAAAGATTTAATATGCAGAATGCAAAACCAGTCACTACAACTTTGACTAGCAATTTCAAACTAAGTAATGAGATGTGTCCCAAGACTCAGGAAGAGATGGGTTATATGTCTAAAGTTCCATATGCATCTGCAATTGGAAGCTTAATGTATGCAATGGTCTACACAAGGGCTGATATTATACATGCAGTGGGAGTTGTAAGAAAGTACATGAACAATCCAAGAAAAGAATATTGGATGGTAGTGAAGTGGATTCTCGGGTATTTGAGAGGTACCACATATCAATAACTATGCTTTGGTGGTTCAAAAATTTCTCTACAGGGATATGTTGATGCAGATATGGCAGGTGATAGAGATAATAGGAGGAGCACCACAGGGTATGTGTTTACTGTAGGTGGAATGAATGTTAGTTGGGTTTCAAAATTGCAAAGTGTTGTTGCACTCCCAACCATGGAAGTAGAGTATGTTGCTGCTACAGAGGCTAGTAAAGAAATGGTTTGGTTACACAGTTTTATGGATGAATTAGGTAAGAAGCAGGAGTTGGGAAGGTTATATAGTGACAGCCAAAGTTCCATTCATATTTCAAATAACTCTACATTTCATTCCAAGACTAAACATATACAGCTTAAGTACCATTTCATATAGTCAGTGTTGGAAGATGGACAGTTGAAGATGGAAAAGATATAGACTAGCTAGAATCCTGCAGATATGTTAACAAAAGTTGTAACCAAGGAGAAATTGAGATTGTGCTCGGTTTCAATTTGTCTTCAAGTATGATGATGAAGATGAGAAACAACCAAGTCCAAAGTGGATTCATTGTCCATCAAATGAAGCAGCACTGGAGTTGCTATAACCAGTCTCCAAGTGGGAGATTGTTGGGTGTGGAGCCTAATTATCTTCTTTATTCAGGCGTATTACTGCATTGGACCCCATTTTGTAATGGGGCGGAAATGTCGCCCGTGTGATCACCGCTAGGGGGGTCTAGGGGGGGGCAGTTTTATGAGCCCCCCCTGGCGAGGGGTTCATGGGTTGTGCCCATGAAGCTAAAAATAGATGTAAAATTTCCTTGTAAAATATTGTAATTTCGTAGCCAATCTGAGTTGTTCATTAGGCGAATGATTTGATGGTAGAAGTTATGTTTAATTTAGATTTTTTTTCCCTAAAAGATAACCCCTCACTATATATGAGGGAATTTTATTGTGGCTATGGGTATGTGTATTATGAGCCAGAAAGAGAGAGGAGATTGTGTGAGAGTGAAGAGGAAATTACAGCGGATTTGTTGTAGGTTGTATCTCTTCATTTTGTTGGATAATATAAAGGAAGGATTGGTTGTTTCTCCATGGATATAGCCCAAATTGGGTGAACCACAAATATATGTGTCTCTCTTTTTTTATGTGTTTTTTGTGTTTATGTTTCTGCAATATTTTATGTGCTCCATTACTCTGTAATATATAATTTTCTAGCAGCTCTCCTCTATTTATAGAGTGATATCTAGCTTCCTTTATAATAAAATATTATTATTTGATTTAGTTCCTTAGATCTAGCTTAAGAAAACTAAATCTAACTAGCTCCTGAAATCAAGTAAACAAACACATCATTAAAATAAACTAGCCAAGCCACATGTACTATGAAAGATGAATAAAACACTCAAAAACAGGGGTTAATCCATTCAAGAAGAGACAATGATGGTCCATGGTGCCATGTATATCCTCCAAAGGTTCCTTGAATAGTGCAAGTGGTCAACAATCCTCCATGGAAGATGGTGGTCCAATGGTGAAGCAATCTCCAAGTCGAGAAATTTCAACATTGTGATGCAAACATGTGGTCCAAGCCTCCAATCAATGTGTAGTAGTCATCAACATTGAGAAATAGTTCATTGTTCAAGTAATGACCTCAAGGAAAGTGGGAGAATTGTCCTTAAATAATGATGAAGTGTCCACCAAGTGAAAAAACCTTCAATGATCATTCTCTTTTAGTGAAATGACCTCATGATAAGTTAGAAGTGTACCCTCCAAGGGGGTGGCATGAAGGCAACATCCCCATATAATTTGCAAAGAAATGGTCCAACTCCTCCACACAATGTCTCAAAACAAGGTTTATTCCCATACCTTAGACCGAAGGTCCTCCATGAAGTGTGGGGATGTTTTTAAAGTCAAGAATTAACCTCAAGACCAGCCAACATTAATGACATTGAATTAAAGGGGTTGGCATCATGAGAACAACCCCATAAATCATGTGAAAAATAGCTCCAATACCCACCAATCAGATCTGAAATAAAATCCCATGGTCATGCCCTAGGTTAGCAAGCCTCCATGAATGATGTGGATGTTGGTTCAAACCAAAAAATTGTTCATTAAACCTCCAATGAACAAAGCGAAGTCAAGATACAAATGGGTTGAACTTCAATCTAGCTCATTTAACCTTCAAGTAATGTGTTCATTGTAAGTCTATATCAACAATAATGTTTCAAGTGATTGACACTTCCTCATTAGCCATCCAAATCATCCTCTCCATGCCATCAAGTTATCCCATTATTGTCATAAATTCTAGTTAACCCTCCAAATCAACTCATAAGGTGACAAATAAGGAACACATTCAATGATATTCCATGTGGCATGTCAAGAATATATCCACATGTGCCAAATAAACCCAATAACGCTCTTGGAGGTGTGACCAATTCTTAACAATACATGAAATACCTTGGAAAACGTGAAAGTTGCCCAAAAATTAGATTGCAACCAATTTGTCAAGGAAGGATATATCATGCCATCAAACTTTCATACTCATTAAACTATAAGTGATAGATACAAAAAAATTGGTATGTCTACCCCTACCTGAAGGAGGTGTAACAATTGGTACCAAGTACTGAACATGTACTCTTCTCGGAGTGCATGAAAACCTCATAATCTCATCATTGTTTATGAAACCTCCACATTATCGAATAAAAAAGAAAACTACTACTCTATTGTCCAGTTCGACTTATTCTACGTCCACCCTACTTTAACATGTGTTGGATGTTGCTGCTAGGTAAAATATGCCAACCAATGCAACCACCTTAATACTTGATTTGTCCATTGTCCTCTTCCTCTATGCTTGATCATCATATCATATAGTGAAATGTTGAAGGTTGAATGTTGGCCACCAAGAATCTCCCATGTTATTGGGCTACATATAAAATTGGGTACCTAAAAATGAAAAATGCTTTCAAAGAGATCACCAAATAGACTTGTTTGTTGCCCATAGATATTGCTTGAATTATTTATCCAAATCTAGACACTACTATGTAGGTGTTGAACCACTTCTGAATATTTTCCTTTGATATTTCCTTTGAGTACATATTTTTTTCATATTCTTGTAGCAAGAAATTAACTTTGTGTGGAGTATTGGGCATACGAATCCTATCCTGGAAAGATGGGAGTCTGCAAAATTCTACCCAAACGAATACACATCCCTCGATAGAAAACAACCAGTATCAGGCCAGCAAGATTATTTTGCAATGCCAATAATATTTAGTCCAGGAGCAGGTTCTTCATATCCAATTGTCCACAAATTTTCCACCTTCTTTGGTGCAACCTGCTTCACTCTCAACAAACTTTTCTTTATTCGAACTACTTCCATTACCTCATTTCTGAATATAGGCCTTTGTCACTAGATTTACCATAGGAAGGTGTTGTTAGGATTACAACAATCCTCTTTTTTTTGTAAAAGAAAAAATGAGGACCCTAAATATTTTTTTCTTTTATTCCATAAAAAAATAAAAATAAAAATTGCAAAACAAAAAATAAAAACAAAAAAGGCAAAAAAAATATTTTCTTTAGTAGGGGGTCGGAGGTCGGATCATGTTTTTTTGTACAAATAATAAAAATAAATATCTCGACCCCAACCTCTTGATGGTGCAGACGGTCATACTAGGGATCTCTACCAACCATGTTTGATTCCCAACCATCCAACTACCTAACCTCCCGACTCCATTCTCCATCTGACCTTTCATTATCACCCAACTTCTTTGTAGTCGGAGGCGGAGGTAATCGATACTCATCAATTGACGAAAAACCATCTAACTACCTGACCTCCTGACCATCCAATACAATAATATTTTATTTCCTCATTTTATGTAAAAAAAAATTACTACTAAATTGATTTCAATATTGTATTTCCACCTTTCCACACTTAAATGATTTTTTCGATATCGAAATTAAAACTCTTCTTCTTTGTCTCATTTTTCAGAAAAGAAAAAAAAACAAACAAACAAATAAACAAAAACAAACAAACAAACAAAACAAAAACAAACAAAAACAAAAAAAACAAAAAACAAAAACAATTGGATTACATTACGGGAAATCAATATTCAAGTCCTACGAATTAAGTCACCCATTCTCAGGTTTTTTAACCAAAATTTAGAACTTCCCAATGCATTTCTAGCTTAAATGTTGTTTGAAACTATTAGGCTTGCTTCAGAGAAATTTGAATTGTGGGAAGAAAAATACTAAGTTTCAACAACTACATTTAGGTAAAATTATGTTCTTAAAGGAGTTTTAATCTTTATTTTAGGATTTTTATCAAAAGTAAATCCACTTTCTCTGTTTTGTTCACAGGCCCTAAAATGGGAAAGAAGGG
Organism: Pinus taeda; assembly: GCA_000404065.3. NCBI lineage: Eukaryota > Viridiplantae > Streptophyta > Pinopsida > Pinales > Pinaceae > Pinus > Pinus taeda. The sequence continues at coordinate 190,181 of APFE030438980.1, forward strand.
AAAATCAACTTAAACAAGACAAGTAATAGAGCATATAAAAGGGAAATTGAAAGAGATAGACAATCTAGAACTTTAGGAATATGACCTCACATATCTTTGATTTTTGACTCCACCTTCAAAACTCAGAACTAAGGTACGATGATATGGTGCGAGATTTTTTTTCTTTGAGAATAGAAAGTGGTTGAATTTTGTAATGCCTTCTAAGTCAAAAATAATCTTTTAGAAGGCATTACGAAGACAAAGTTGCGTCAAGTAGCTGTTAGGGCTAAAATATTTCCTTATTATGATATGGCACATGTGGATATCCCAACACGCACTGTGTCAGATCATATTAAGGATGTTATAGCCTCTTGGAAACCAGAAGTCCTTTCATCCATTTATAAGCTCGGTCCTCCTGAAATCCTTCTCACCACTAAATTCCTCAATAATTTCAAAATTGTTGTTTTCAAACCATGTGGGGAGAATTATGACAAAGTGATTGAAGATTAGTTACGAGAAGAGGAAGAAGGGTTTAAGCTCAGATCTTCTAAAGAATATCCCATTGTTTTTTTTTTAAGAAACCCTTCATATTTATCACCAGATTGTTATCCCAATTGTATGGAGAAAAGGATGTTGAACATTGAAAAATGTAGTGGATTCCCATAATCCATAGTATTTGTCATGGTTTTAAGAGTCTTAATTGGGTTGATATTTTGTCTTAAAACATCATGGAGGCTTTGGAATTTTCATTGTTATCTCTTCCCAGCCACAAATAGATGTTTTGTACGTTTTCTTTCCTTATGGATATTATTATTGCTTTAGTGCCATTTCTCCTAAGGAAATGAAATTATCCAACTAATCAACAACTCTCCATTCAGAATTATGCCCAATCCTATGGGAAAATAATTTAAAATTCCATCTATATGACATTTTCCATTATGTCATGATTCCTATCCATGAAATTATTTTTGGAAAAACCCCTCCTAGGGTTAGTGAAAGTCTCAAACAAGGCCTAGAATCAATAGGCCACTAGTTTGTAGAAGAATGATTTACTTACATAAGAGCCTATGGTAGTGAGGTTGGTCCTCACCTTCTACCCAGATATATACTTGAAAGAATTTTTTTAAGGGAGGTGGAAAATCAAACTGCTTTATATGGCCAAGCTCGGAAAATGAGCAGACTTCGTAGGAAAATTTGGCCAATTTTTCCAATTAAATTTGGGGAAATGAATATCATTACTTACCTCATTATGAGTATGACCCGGATGGAATTATTGGTAATCATTATAAAATTGTGAGCTATGCTAAAATCTTCACACATCAAGATCCTCCTTTTGATGAGGTTTTCATAGCCATTGATGATTTCCAATAAGCTTTTGATAGAGAAAAGCTTTTAGATGCTAAAGGAAGGGAAAAATTACAAGAATTAAGAGAAAGTATTTTTGAAGAGATCTTAAAAGAGAACAATATTCATGTCAATATATCAATAGAAGAACTTAAATCTTTTGAGTTTTTTCAATTTAATTTCAAGAAGATTACTTAAGATCCTCCCTCTACCTCTCAATAAGAACAAGAAAATCAAATTGAATTACTAGCAAATTTCTTTGTTACAGGTAAAGAAGCAGTTGCAAGTGCAGAATTATTATAAAGAAAGATGACAATGTCAAAATAAATGAACCAAAAATCCAGTTAAGAAAAAAGGATGCTACAAACATAGAAGTTTCTGAGAAAAAATAAGAAGAACTAAGAGACAATAAAGTCAACAAACAAACAAATATCACATGAGAACAAGATTATTATTATTAATTCTCCTAAAGGCACAGAGCAGAGGAAATCAAAGAACATGACAAGTAAAGAACACTTTGAAAAAATGGAAGTTGATGTAGGAAAGGATGAGCAAACAATTGATATTAATTTTTCTGAAAAGGATAAAGAAACAATGGAGCATTAGGAACATATTGTTAAATATTCATAACTTCAAACACTTCCTGATACTTCAATGACTCCTATTTCAACTAATATTCCTTGGGTTTTTTTTCTATTTAAACATGTTTTTGAACTCGAAACGATATCTTATATTGTCCCTTCCTTAACAAAATATTACTATAATTCCATACTAAGTCAGTTGTAATGAATACTCAGAAAAGAAATTTTGATTCTCTTGAAACTATTTCTAAATGCAGTTGGCAAGCTTCAGGTGATGTTAAGGAGAAAGTGAAGCGATCATCATAGGCCCTGGGTAACTTTATAAATTACAATCCATATCATCTCAATGAGCTTGCGGCTTCTTCTGACAATAGTTTACAAAAGATTGAGGAATTAAAAAGGAAATTAGAGAAGTGCAAGGTATTTAATGAAGAAAAATGGCAAATTTATTATGTCACACTTGCCCATGGATTTGCATTTGAAAGAGAAAGACTACAAAATCAATTCCAAAAATAATTGAACGAATTATAACTAAATCATGCCCAACATATTCAATAATTAATAAAATCTCATGAAGATCGAAGTCAAATCCTCAAGAAGAGGCTGAAAGTAATATCGAAATCATGACTACATCTCTGAAAGAACAAATTGATTCTCTTCAATCTCAACTAAGTCAAAACCATGGAGCAATGCAAAGTTTTTATATTTTCAAAGAAAAAGCATTACAAATCAACCTAATATTAAGAAAGGACCAATCCAAGTTTTACAAGAAAATGAATAAAATCTCAAGATTTTATCAAGAGAATTTAAACCTTAATGAAAGGATTGATTCCCTAGTGGAAGGAGATAAATATATCAAGGTAATGTTTTTGTCTATTCTTGAATGGGAAAAAGAATTAAAGTCAAAAGTAATTCCAAAGGTTTCCAAGAATGACAGAATACTTATGCATGCAACCTTAAGCCGCGGGGAGATAAAAACCAAAGAAATCAGGGAATGGCCAAAGAAATCCCTGAAACAATGTTTATCAATATGGGAAAAGGGAGCTAATTTCAATGAAGAATTGTATCTTTCAGGTTCTAAACCATTGAAAGAAGTTCTTCCAGGAGAATTTAAACAACTACCATAAGACATCATCACCAGAGAGCAAAATGAGATAGCTTAAATCAATATTTGGACACAACAAACATTCTAGAAGTTTTTGCAGTTCCCTTTCAAACAAATCAATTTCTAAATTTGGCATCATATATCAAAAAAGGAAGAATATAATCTAGAATTTAGTTTCAACCTACCATGTCAGCATAGACCAATTTCATCGGATTCATTTCTTAGTTGTATCTCAGATGTATTCAAAATGGGTGAGTCGCATTCAAACCAATGCACCACATCTACTTGGCATGGAGGATAGAGACTTTGAAGATGAGGAAGAAAGTTGAAACAATTTATCATCTTTTCAGGAAAGAATCAGGTGAGAATGATAAAACCTTTATTTTTAGAATTATTGCTTTATTAGAGAAAATCTTTAGGATTTTCTAGTTTTTATTTGTCAAACAAACTTATCTTATTTTTGAAGTATTTATGTGACCTCTTGCATTGGATTAAGGGCCGATAAATTATGAAAGCTCAGAACTTGTTTTTTTCAATCAAATTTTAAAGTGAAGGCCATTTTGAAGACCAATTTCAGAATCAAATGTGCTTTTGAGTTATGTGATTAATGTATGGTCATCTTTTTAAATATTTTATGGATGCCTCTGGTATTTATCTTTAACTTGTGCATATTTATTTTTGAATGAATATTAATTGTTTGTTTAACATTTCTTAGGATTTTTTGTAGTACATATCTATTATCAGCAGAAGTTTATGAACTGATATCTTTTTTATATATTCCTGTTTGATTATTGAAATCTAATATTTAGAAGGTAGAATATGAGTTTCTCTCGTTTTCGAGATAGTATTATTTCATGTTTCTTATTATTTATAGTTCATTCATGGATATTAATTTTAGAAAAATAAATAAAAATTAATTTGAAAAAAAAGGAAAATCTGATAAACATCTTTTTGAGATTTTTGAATAAAATCTTTGTCAAAATCAACTCAGATGTTGCTATCTGACCCAAAATCCAACCAGATTCAGACACACATGATATTTCTTGTGATGTATTATGTTTGAGTGAATCCTTGGCCCCCCATCCTAGTTGTTGTACAAATCGGCCTCATCCAAGTAGTAGTTTGTTTAATATTTATTTAGGTAACAGTAAATATTTAAATGTCATATATTTTCTCTATTTTAAAGTTTGTTCTTATTATCTCTTTCACTTTTAAGTTCAATTTAGTTTAGGATAGTCAACCATGCCTTAGTTCCAGAGAGTACACATCCATCTCAATGAAAAAGAGCCTAATTGGGACCCTTATTGGGCCAATACTCAACTCGTTGCAGTGGGGAATTTTTCCCATGTCAACAATTTGGCGCTAGAAGGAGGGCCATTGATATTGTATGGCTAATAAACCTATTGATTCTATTCATCCTATCATAACATCTGACACCAGTACCTCATCCATAGTTGTTCATCCAATTGAACCAGAACATATTTCATCAACAACTACATATTTTCCAAAAGAGTTAGTTAATGTCTCGTCGGTTCCTATTCATCCTCAAATAAAATTCTCAAGAGTGTATACTCGATCTCAAAGAAAAATTCAGGTTTATCTCCTATTTTATTTGATATATCTAAAAGGATAATACCTATGCATGAATTCGAAGCTATAATTTCTTCTTCTTCAGAAGCTAATCCCAGATCATCAATAGAAACTAGTCCCAAAGCTTCATCTGAACTCACCACTATAAGAACCCTTTTCCTTTGGAAGAAGTTTATTGGGAAACTAATCCCATTGCATCCAAAATATTAACTCCTTGAACTACCCCATCTTCGACCTCATTGGTTCAATCTTCCTCTACAACTCCTTCACCATCAATTCCCCTGCTTTCGATTCATCGACCTCCAGTTATACCTCCCACAGGATTAGCTCCTATAGTTCTATCATCACCACACACATCAAGTTCAACTTCATATTCCCCAAGATCACCTATGGCAAGTCAACCTTGGTTATCTATTGGACCCATCATTATTGCTGGAGATTAACATCATCTACCAAAAATTTCTGAAAGATGGCTTCCTAAGTATAATCCCGATGGACCTACTATTGTTGAAGAACATGTTAAATAGTTCATTTTATCTTTGAATTAGGATAAGTACAACATTAAGATCACGTTTTCAAGTTATTTACATTCACTTTTGAAGGAAAAGTTGCAGCTTGGCATTTTACACTAGATGATGGTTCTACCACAAGTTGGGAGACTTTTGAAAAACAATTTATCAAAAGATACAGTGAAGATAAAACCAAATCATATTTAATTGTAGAACTCTCAAATAATATGATGAATCCTGAAGAATCTATCAAGGATTTTAATCAAATACTTCTCCCTATCCTCAATAGAATCCCTGCAATTTCAATACTAGGCAATGATGTTTTAAATTAAATCTATACTACTACTCTTCCTTATGATATTGAATTTTGTGTCATTAGAGAATAAAAATACACATTAGCTCTAAACAAATCCTAAAAATTGTAGCAAAACAATCATTAGTACAAGACAAAAACAAAGCAAATCTACTTCTAGGAAATCTTCAACTAGTAAAACAGTTGAAGATAAGAAAGAAAAGGAAATTATCGATTTAGACTCAATCCAAAAGGTAATTAAAAAGATGTCTAATGATATAAATAAGGTCAAAAATGTTCATTCTGAAACACTGGTCATTAAAAATCCTTGGAGACCATGTAAAATAACTCCACCCCCAATCCTAATCAAACCAATATTGAAGAGTTCAATATTGATGATTATGCTCAAGATGAATTTTTTCAAGCTCATAATGATAAACATTCTAAAAAAACATGTGCTTCTTTTCTAATATGTTCAAATTATTTGTAGAAGTCGAGGAGGAGAAACAACCACAAGAAGAAAATAGAAGAGTCTAGTAAAACTAATGTATTTTGGGATTCTTCATAGGGAGAATTAATTGATAATGATTCTATTGAAGACGAAGACAAGCATCATCGTCAAATATTAATCCTTCCTCTCAAACCAAAAAAACACAAACTTCTGATAAAGATACTTCTACATCAAATGTCGTTCCTTCAGGTGAAAATTTAGATTATGATTTAGTTGAATACATGAATAAAATTAAAGCTAATATCTCTTTATTTGAATTATCAAAACTTACTTAGGAAAGTGATCTGAATGGAAAGTGGCATCCACCCATGGTATTTATCCACTCATGGAATCTACCCATGGTATTGTAATTGGAATCCACCCATGTTATTCACCCACCCATGGTATTTATCCACCCATGCAATTTACCCATGGTATTGTAAGTGGCATCCACCATGGTATTGTAAGTAAGATCCACCCATGGTATCTACCTAACCATGGAATTTACTTGTGGTATTATAACTAAAAAGACTATAAGTAACAAGTTTCATTTGGAAAAAGGACAAATTTTCCACCACAAAGTAGACTTACTTGTGGTATTATAAATAAAAAAGACTATAAGTAACAAGTTGCATTTGGTAAAAGGACAAATTGTCCACCACAATGTAGCCTTTACAGCCATTATCTATTTTAATAAAAAAAAGTTTCTTTGTGGTTTATTTATTGTGTGGTCTCCTCTTTTTCTTCTAGAATTTTAATTTTTAAAATTTTTGGGGCCTCCCCCCAAGATCTGAATCAGTGGTATCAAATTCAAGTTACGGCCCCATTGGAATGAGGGTTTGAAGCATATTTTAGTTTCAAAGTTTTGCAGCAATATTTATCAAACTTCATGCAAGTGCTACGAACTCCAAAGAGAATTTCAAAAGGTGAAAAATATATCATTTGAAATTCTTTTATGTTAGCTCAAATGGGTTTTCTACAGAATTTGATTTCGTTTCCCAGTTTGAGAGATATGAGGAATTGAAGTTACACATGTTTGGAACGTTGCACGGCCATGCGTCCCATGAGTTTCTGGAATCATTTTCTCACCCCACATGTCATCAAATTTCAAGTTTTTTATATCAATAGAAAGATCTATTCAATACCACAAATGGATCTTTGGCAGATTTTGATTTCATCACATGTAGCAGAAGTTATCACCAAATTTGTAATAAGAGGTCTATAATGTGATAGAAGTATTTACAACATCACATTAGATAGGAGAATCTACAGCACCCATGGCCACTTTTGTTACAAGTTTGAAACACATTTATAGTTTTGGTACATCGTTGGTGTGGCTTGGTTTTGTACCTCACCTAGAATCCATGAGCTTTTATATCTGGAGCATCATTCGAAGTAGGTTACCTTTGGAGGCATGCCCTCCCACCCCACTTTAGTAAGAACCTGCTTCACATTCATCAGTTTCATCATAGCAGCATCCGACTTGGGTTGATTTGGAGACATTCCCTCCCACCCTAGGCTATGTAGGCACCTACTACTTCATCGATAGTCAGCATCACGGTTATGGGTCAATTGCACAAAATCCTTGTCATTGAAGTCCATTTTCTATGTCACACATTGTTAGTATCACAGTTGGTCACAAGAATTAAGGGTATCTCTATCATCAGATCTTCATTTTTCATGGTTATGGGTCATCCAAAAACCGACACTTCATCGAAGTCCATTTTCTAGGTCGCACATTGTCAGTATCATAGTTGGTCAAAAGCATTATAAGGTGATCTTCATTCTCACGGTTATGGGTTAACTAGAGAAAACCCTTCTCTTCAGTGGATGTTCATATTCAACAAAGGCTTCTCAGGAGGGAACATTACGCAATGGGGACCATTGCTTCTTAAGGAGGGAGGAATGATCTGAATGGAAAGTGGCATCCACCCATGGTATTGTAAGTTGCGTCCACCCATGGTATTCACCCACCAATTATATTTATCCACCCATGCAATCTACCCATGGTATTGTAAGTGGCATCCACCCATCGTATTCATTCACCCATGGTATTGTAAGTTAGATCCACCTATGGTATTCAATCACCCATAGTATCTACCCACCCATGGAATGTACGTGTGGTATTATAACTAAAAAATACTATAAGTAACAAGTCGCGTTTGGTAAAAGGACAAATTTTCCACCACAATATAGCCTTTACAATCATTATCTGTTTTAATAAAAAAAAAATCTTTGTGGTTTTGTTTATTTTGTGCTCTCCTCTTTTTCTTCTGGAATTTCAAATTTTTAGATATTGGAGGCCTCTCCCCAAGATCCATATCAGAAAGAGATAAACTGATCAAAGCTCTAGAAAAATAACCCATATGAAAATCAAAATTCCAAAAAATCTCCTACTAAAAAGATTTCTAATATCAATGCAGCTTTAATTGGAGATAGATCATCTTCTCGAACTCATCATTTCCTTTTGACCTTCGAAATTTGCAATAGAAATGTGCACAATTGTCTAGTCGATTCAAGGGCTTCATCCAATGTAAAACCATTATCAGTTGTTCAAAAATTAAATTTATATCCTACAAATTCATCTACTCAGATTATGCAACTTGACAAATCAAGAGTATAAGTTTTAGGAGAAATAAAAAATGTGCTTATCAAACTTACTTCAAATCCCAAAATCTTTCAAATTATCAATATCATTGTGACTGATATTCCATAATCATATGGCTTAATTCTTAGACGAGATTAGTCCAGAAATCTTAATGGTCATTTTTCAATGGACTTGTCCCATTTATAGTTGACTTTAAATAGTAGGAAAAATAAATTCAAGGTAAACTATGAACAACACATGAAACATACAGTAACATACATTAAAAATCCAAATGAACCAATCAATTCTCTCGAGTCTCCACTAGGAAATTATACATTTGATACTTACCTTCGTAATTTCTCATCTGAATAATATGTTGTACTGGAACTCAAATTGAAAGTCTAAATTATCTCAAAGTACCAACTTTGAATTCAAGACAAGTTTCATATTTTGAGGTTCCATCTATTCTTACAATTGATCAACTTAAAAGTTGGACTTAATATTTTCATGGTTCCAAATCAAATGAGGGAGATGGTATTGGATGTGTGTTAATAGACCCCCAAGGGAATAAATTTATCTTATCTTGCAAACTAAATTGACCTTGCACCAAGAATGTAGTTGAATATGGGGCTTTACTTGAAGGTCTCCATAAGGCCATTTGAAATGGATATCAAAAATATCAAATATTTTGATGATTTAGAGGTAATAGTAAGACAATGCAATAAAACTATTCATTATGTATCTAATACTTTGAGAAATTATAGGAAGAAGTATGGGACTTAGTTCAAAATTTGGATGCCTTTGAATTAAATTCCATTCTCTGTTCTCAAAATAATGATGTCGATTTACTTGCTAACGTTACATCAAGACTTTTGCCAGTTGAATTTTTTTCTCCAAAACGTTTTTTCGTTAAAAATCTTTTTAGACCTTTAGTCTCTGATAATATTCACAATTGGAGAGTATTTGACGACGATGATCAAATAAAAGATTTTTTAACTCTAGAAGATACTTTCAAGGAATCCATTATTGATGAAGATCAACATTATTCTCAGTTGCAATTATATTTTTCGGATGATCAAAAAAATCAATTCAATTCAAAATGTGTAGTCTGATTAGAAAGTTTATGTAACTTTCAAAATATATTAAAATCTATTACAAGTTGAAAAACAAATAGTTCTTCAATGCAATTTGAAGTTGTAAATCTGGGAAAAGAAAAACAATCTCGAAACATTAATTTGGGAAGCAATTGTACACCTATTGAACTATCCAAATTTATTAAACTTTTCAAACAATACAAGGATGTTTTCACCTGGACTTATGATGATTTGAAAGTCTATGACACTAAAATCATTCAACATGTAATTCCAATCAAATCAGATACTAAACCTTTTCAACAAAAACTAAGAAAAATGTGTCCTAGACTTGAGGTTCAAATCAAAGAACTTAATAAACTCTTGAAAGCTCGTTTTATTTTTCCTGTGAGACATTCACAATGGGTTTCAAATTTGGTTCCATTTCAAAAGAAAAATGGAGATACTAGAATCTGCATTGATTTTCATAATCTAAACAAATCGTCTTAAAAATATAATTATCATGTTCCTCCAATAGAATAGAGTTTACAATCTGTTGCAAGATCTGAGATGTTCTCTCTTCTTGATGGATTCTTTGGTTACAATCATATTTTGGTTTCTCCATATGATAAAATTAAAACCACTTTTCAAACTAAATGGGGTACATATGCTTATAAAAAGATTCCTTTTGGATTGATCAATGTAGGAGCTACTTTTCAACGAGCCATGGATATTGCTTTTAATGGACTTATTAATAATTTCATGGTAGTATATCTGAATGCTATTACAATCTATTCTAAGAAAATAACTCAACATGTTGATCATTTAAGGAAGATCTTTGAAATATGTTGCAAGTATGGGATCTCATTCAACCCCAAAAAGACTATGTTTGTTTTCAATTAAGGTAAGTTATTAGGTTTCATAATTTCTAAAACTAGTATTATTATTGATCGAGATAGAATCAAATAAATCTTGTACATTGTTCTTCCTCACAATAAAAAATCTATGCAAACTTTCTTAGGAAATATCAATTTTGTTAGAAGGATTATTCTAGGTTTTGCATAAACAGATAGGCCAATGCAAGACATGATTAAGAAGAATCATGTTTTTAAATGGGGCCCATTAGAAAAATATGTTTTAGAAAAGATAAAATAAGATATTGTTGTTGCCCCAGCATTAATCGGCCCTAATTTTGATAAAGAATCCTTATTATACACATCTGCATCTAATGTTTCATATGTAGTAGTCCTCCATCAGAAAAATTCTGAAGAAATTGAAATTCCTATTTCTTTCGTGAATTTTGGTTTTCAGGGTGTTGAATTAAAATATCCAAAAATAGACAAGCAAGCATACGTTGTTTATAAATCTGTCAAACACTTTAGACCTTTCTTGTTGCAATTTCACACTAAAGTGATAGTTCCACACCCTGCAGTAAGGAATTTATTGGTACATAAAGATTTAGGAGAAAAAATAGCTAATTGGATGACTACATTAAAAGAGTATGATTTATAAATTAAACCATCTAAAGTCATCAGAGGGCAATGCCTATGTAAATTATTAGTTGAATCGCAAGGATTTCATTCAGATGAAGATAAAAATTCTAATTCATAAATACGATGGTACAATGAATTTGAAATAAATCAATAGCAAATCCTGTATGTACATGTACTGACAATTACATGGTATGCAAATATAAAGAATTTTCTAATTCATGGTACTGCTCCTAAACACTTATAAGCTAAACATAAAACAGATCTACATCTGAAATGTTCCAAATATCAATTAATTGATGGCATTCTTTTGAGGAAAAATTATGATGATGTATTACTAAGATGCCTTAAGAAATATGATGCAAAAAAAGTCCTAGTAGATTTACATGATGGACCTTCTAGTGGGAATTTTGGCGAAGAAACCTTTGAACAAAGAATTCTATGAGTGGGTTATTACTTGCTCACGCTTTTTAAATACTCTTATGTATATGCGCGGAAATGTAAAGAATGTCAAACAGTAGGAGGAAAAGAGAAAAAACTAGCTCTCCCTCTTCAACCTATCGAAGTCGAAGGACCATCTGAGCAATGTGGATTAGATATCATTGGTGAGATTAATCCAAACTCTTCAAAATTACATAAATACATTCTCACAACTGTTGATTATTTTACAAGATGAACTGAAGCAATCCCTTTGAAAAAAATCAACAGTGAACAGGTGACATCTTTCATTGAAAAACATATAATTACGAGGTTTGGAGTTCCAACATATTTTTTATTTGATAATGCTTCGTAGTTATCTTCTCTTAAGATGACTAAATTTTGTCTAGGTAAAGTTATCAAAATCAAATTTTCTGCTAAATACTGCCCTCAAGATAATGCCTTAGCAGAGTCCAAAAACAAAAATTTAATCCAAGTTTTGTAAAAAATTGTCCAAAATCATCAAAGAAATTGGCATAACCAGTTATCTAATGCCTTGTGGAATGATAGAGCTACTCCTAAAAGAGCATTAGGTAACTCTCCATATTTTCTAGTATATGGTAAGGAAGTTGTACTGCCACCAAATTTTTTTCTTCCATCTATCCAATTAGCTTAATTTGTAAATCATAATTCAATCAAAGATATGGTTGTTCGATTATATACATTGCTAAAATTGGAAGAGGAACGACAAAAGGCAAAAGCTAAATTTCATGAACATCAGCAAACCATAAAAAATGGTTTGATAAACATTTAGCATCCGATAGAGATTTTGTCGTAGGTGGCTTAGTACTCAAATGGGACAAAAGCCATGAGGATAAAGGCAAACATTCTAAATTTCAGCATCTTTGGAATGGCCCTTTTGAATTTTTTTCAAAACTTGGTCCTTCAACTTACATCTTACAAACATTGCAAGGTCAAGTAGAGAATTTGCCTGTAAGTGAGAAAATTTTGAAAAGATATTTTTCAGAAGAAAATCTCTCAAGACCATAAGTAAATATTCCATTTTACTAAAGGGCATGGGTGTCCTAAAAAAAATATTTTTGTTCTTTTGAATATTTGTGTACATACTTTTTATTTTCATTTGTTTCCTTAGTTGTAGAATTTCAACTATGATTACATATTCCAAGAAGTATACTTTTATCAATATATTATATTATTGTTCAAATAAATTAAAGTTCAAGGAAAAAGTATTCTGAAAATATGAAAAATCCATGAATGTTGATATTACTTTAGTTCTTATATAAACTTTCAATAGTGGAAAAATTGTTTGATTGTTTGTTTTATGTTATGAGAGTTTTATCACTTTCAAATATTTAAAAAAAAAAAAAAACCAAATTCTCTCAAATAATGAATAATAAAATACAAGGTTTGAGTCTTTAATACATTAAAGTGTTTGCTATCAAAGTAAATCTCTAATACATCGCTTATGTCTCTTAGCTATGTGTGATAAATTTTCATTTACTCATAAGTTAGAAAGTGAAATCAGAAGATTTAACCTTGTTCAAAGAAGAACAAACAAACCCGTCGGGGCTATAAATTCTTGATGGCAATGGGTCGATGTTTGTAATTCAATTAAATGGGATATTTGCGTTGATTGAAGTGAAGCAAACAAAGGTTTAAAGAGAGATTATTATAACGCAAAGCAAAAAACATTTTGATAGTATTAAAACCTTATACTTAGTGTTAAAAAGTTCACAAAATTGATTGGATTTTAAGGTTCTAAAGACATAAATAACCTCATTATTTGACTCTTATTTCATAAAAAAGATCATTTCTTTCATAAATACTTCAATTTTGATCGTTTTCCTTTCATTCAAACTATCAAGTATCACAAGATTAATCATAAATTAGAAGAAAGTCATGAAAACTTTTTTTATTTGAATTTTAAAATTAATCCTGACAGAGATAATTGCTTCTTACAGTGTGTCGCCATTTATTGTTAGGATTACAACAACCATATTTTTTGTTTTTTGTAAATGAAAAAATGAGGACCTATACAATTTTTTATTTTATTCCCTAAAAGAATAAAAAAATTTGCTATAAAAATAAAAATAAAAATTGAAGTCGGGTTTTAGGGGTCGAATCATGTTTTTATACAAATAATAAAAATAAAGATCCTGACCCGGACCTCCTTACTGCGCGGTGGATCCGAATAGGGATATCTTCCAACCATGTTTGATTCATGATCATCCGACTACCCGACCTCTAGGGAAAATTTTAGGGGCTAATATTCGTAGGTGGGCTAATTTTCCATACTTTAAAAATAAAAATAAAAATTGTCAATTTCCATCTTTTCTAAAAAATATTCAACCAAGTTTTATATTATAAAATTACTTTACCATAAAAGTCGTCAAGTTCTTATATAGACTAGTATAAAATAATTAGAAACCTAGATATTTTTAAAAAATATAATCAAACATTTTATTATTTGTCTACTAGAGAGTAGTAAGATTCGCCAAAGTTTATAAACTTTAAGATAAACTTTCATCCTTAAAATTTTCCTTGTCGGCCTCTCGCCTCCATTCTCCATCTGATCTTTCAGTAGCTCCTGACTTCTTTGTAGTCAGAGACAGAGGTAATCGATTCTCATCAATCAACGAACGACCATCCGACTACCCGGCCTCCTCACCTCCCAACCATCCAATATAATAATATTTTATTTCCTTATTTTACGTGATTTTTTTCTTTTCTTTTTTATTGCTAATAAATTGATTTGAAATTTGTTTTTCCGCCTTTCCACGCTTAAACGATTATGTCGACCTAGGAATTAAAACTCTCCTACTCTGTCTCATTTTTTGGAAAAAAATAGTTGGATTACAAATTTATTGGAAATGAATAGTCAATTCATATGAATTATTTCACCCATTCTCAGATTTTTTACCAAAATTCAGAACTTCCCAACGCATTTCTAGATTGCATGTTGTTTGAAACTATTGGGCCTTCTTTAGAGAAATTTTAATTATGAGAAGAAAAAGACTAAGTTTCAACAACTGCATTTAGGTAAAATTATGTTCTTAAAGTAGTTTTGATCTTTATTTCAGGATTTTTACCAAAGAAAATTCACTTTTCCCGTTTTGTTCACATGCCATAAAATGGGAAAGAAGGGAAAATATATTGAAACAAGACAAGCAGTAGAACATATAAAAGAGAAATTGAAAACGGTAGATAATCCAGAACCTTAGGAATATAATTTCAACCCATCTCTGATTTATGACTCCACCTTCAAAACTTCGAAAGAAGGTATGGTGAGGTGGGAAGAGATTTTTTATTTCTTTGAGAATAGAAAGTGGTTGAATTTTGTAAGACATTCTCAGTCCAAAAATAATCTTTTGGAAGGAATTACGAAAACAAAGTTGCACCGGGTAGCTATTAGGGCTAAAATATTTCCATATTATGATATGATTTCTTGGATTTTGGCACATGTGGATATCTCAACACGCGTTGTGTCAAATCATAACAAGAATTTTATAGCCCCTTGGAAACTAGAAGTTCTTTTAGCCAATTATAAGGTTAGTCCTCCTAAAATCCTTCTCACCACTGAATTCCCCAATAATTTCCAAAACACAATTTTTAAATCATGTGGTGAGAATTATGCAAAGTGATTGAGGATTGGTTACGAGAAGAGGAAGAAGGGTTTAAGTTCAAATCTTCTAAAGAATAACCCATTATTATTTTTAAGAAATCCTTCAGATATATCATTAAACTGTTATCTCGATTGTAAGGAGAAAAGGATCCCAAACATTTCAAAATGCAGTGGATTCCCATAATCCATAGTATACATCATGACTCGAAGCTTCTTAATTGGGTTTATATTATGTCTTAAAACATCACATAGGCTTTGAAATTATTATTGATATATCCTTCTGGATATAAACAAATGTTTTGTATGTATGTTGTCCTTATGCATATTATTATTGCTTGTCTTGTTTCCCCTGATGAAATGGAGTTATCTCACTAATCAATAACTTCCCATTCATAACTATGCCCAAATATTATAGGGAAATAATTTCAAATTCCATCTAAATGAGATTTTCCATTATGTCATGATCCCTCCCCATGAAATTCGTTTTGGAAAATCCCCTCCTAGGGTTAATGAAAGTATCAAAGAAGGCCTAGAATCAATACGCCATTGGTTTGTAGAATAATTCTTTACTTACATAAGAGTATATGGTAGTAAGTTTAGTCCTCACCTTCTACCCAGATATATACATGAAAGACTTTCTTTAAGGGAGGTGGAAAATCAGACTGCTTTATATGGCTAGGCTAAGAAAATGAGCAGAATTCAAAAGAAAATTTGGCGAAATTTTCCAATTAAATTTGGGTAAATGAATATCAGAGACCGGGGACATGGGTTCAAAGAAGCAAAAGAACTTTGAGATCTTTGGCTTCATTATTTACCTCATTATGAATATGATCCCCATGGAATTATTGTTAATCATTATAAAATTGTGAGTTGTCTTAAAATATTCACACATCAAGATCCTCCTTTTGATGAGATTTTCATAGCCATTGATGATTTCCAACAAGATTTTGATAAAGGAAAGCTTTTAGATGTTGAAGTAATGACCAAACTACAAGAATTAAGAGAAAATATTTTTGAAGGGTTATTAAAAGGGATGAGTCTTCATGTCAATATCCCAGAAGAAGAAATTAAATCTTTTGAGTTTTTTCAATTAAATTCAAGCATATTACTTCAGATCCTCCCTCTACCTCTCAAGAAGAAAATGAAAGTCAAATTGAAAAAGCAACATATTTTTCCTGTTACAAGTAAAGAAGCAGTTGCAAGTGCAAAATTAATTACAAAGGAAGATCACAATGTCAAAACAAGTGAACCAAAAAGCAAGTTAAGAAAAAAGGATGCTACAATCACAAAAGTTTCTAAGAAAAAACAAGAAGAACCAGAGATAAAAAAAAGTCAGCAGATAGGAAAATATCACATGATAATGAGATTATTGTTATTAATTCTCTTGAAGACATAGAGTAGAGGTAGTCAAAGAACATAACAGGTAAAGAGTACTTTGAAAAAATGGAAGTTGATGTAAGAAAGGATGAGCAAACAGTTGATATTACTTTTTCTGAAAAGGATAAAGAAACACTAGAGCAACAGGGAATATTGTTAAATCTTCAGGACTTCAAACACTTCCTAATAGTTCAATGACTCCTATTTCAGCTAATATTCCTTGGGATAATTTTCTATTTCAACTTGTTTCTGAACTTGAAACAATATTTGGTATTGTTCCTTCCTTAATAGAATATTACTTTAATTCCCAGAATGAGTCAGTTGTAAGGAAGACTAAGAAAAGAAAGTTTGATTCTCTTGAAATTGTTTATGAATACAATTGGCAAGCTTTAGGTGATGTTAAGGAGAAATAAAAGGAATCTTCACATGCCCTTAGTTATTTTGTAAATTACAATCAATATCATCTCAATGAGCTTGTATCTTCTTATAACAATAGTTTACAAAAGATTAAGGAATTAGAAAGGCAATTAGTGAAGAGCAAGGTATTTAAAGGAGAAAATTGGTAAATTTATTCTGCAACACTTGTCCAGGGATTTGAAGTTGACAGAGAAAGTCTACAAAATGAATTCCAAAAGAATTGAGCGAATTAGAATTAAAACATGCCCAACATATTCAAGAATTAAGGAAATCTCATGATGATCAAAGTCGAATCCTTAAAGAAGAGGCTGAAAGTAATATTGAAATCATGACTACAGCTCTGAAAGAATAAGTTGATTCTCTTCAATCTCAATAGAGCCAAATCCATGAGGAGCCGCGACTGGACGCAATGGCCTCTGCAACTCTCGCACGCAAAACCGCTTTCTGTGCCAATGGAGCAACAGGGGTTGCAATGGCGGATGGAGGTGTCGTGGGGTGGAACGGATCGCATATTAGAAATGCGTCGCCAAATCTCGAAATCAAATATCAGAAATTTTTAGCCCTAGCAGAGGCCGAAGCTCCCTCAGTTCTTTTCGACCTTGACTGGCCGTAGAATCTCAGGGCCCTCATGTTGAAGAGACCACAGTGGATGGACATTGGCTCCCTGCATTTCGACAGAGAAACCGTCCTTGCTCTCCTCCACGATTATCTACTCACTCTTGTAGACGAGCTCAAAGCGTGCTCAGATCTGACCACTGTGGAGGAGATCCCTGGACAAGGCAACATCAAGGGCGGCTCCAGAGTCTTCCACGTCCCTGTGCCCTGTTATCATTTGGATGGATTTCAGGAGTATCTGTTGGAAGTGGCACACGGAGGCTCAACGAAACTTAGTCCTAGCTTCAGATCTGACAAAGATCTGCCAGATCTGGTCACCCAGAAGGCAGAAAAGACCAAGCTCTGGCCAGATCCAGAGATCTGCATGGGATCTAAACCCTCATCTGATTACTTTCAGATCCAAATTTCTCAGCCCTCAGGCAGAACAATCATGCAATGGGTCAGCCCTTCAGTGCTGGTGCAGGATCTCAAACTGAATCTGGAGCGCAGAATGGGGATCCCATCAAGCCTTCTGCGACTTCTCTTTCAAGGTAAACAACTTGAAGACTCTCTCCCCCTCTCTTCTTACAACATTTCCAGAAACATCTCGGTGGTGGCATCCTTTCGTCTGAGAGGAGGTGCAGCTGGACATTCTTCATCTACTCGGCCTTTCTCTTACAAAGACGCAGTTCACTCTGAGAACCCCAAACGCCTGGAAGCCCTTAAATCTAAGGCCTTCTTGGTTGACAAGATTGAAGAAGTTCCCTCGGTGGAACTCATTCATGAAGAGCTGGCTTCCCAACTTCAAGATTTTTCAGAAAGAGCCATCATTTACAGATTTAATGGATTATGGCCGCGATCGCAAGATCTCTATGCATGGATCCATGCAAACTGGACACATCACTGTAGGATCCTTTTTTGTTCGAAAGGTTATTTCATGGTTCTATTTGATAACTCTAAGCACTATGAAAAGGCCTTAGAAGAGGGCCCTTGGTTCATGGGAACTGCAGGGCTATTTCTGACTCCGTGGTTCCCAGACTTTGATCCAGCCACTGCTGTCATTACCAAGACACCGGTATGGATTCGGCTTCCAAATTTACCTGCCCACCTATAGAGTACTTGAGTCTTCAGAGTAATAGGAAATACCTTGGGCAGCTTCATCCAGGGCGATTTATGGCGGGAAGCCAAAGGTCTCTACTCATATGCAAGAATATGTGTGGAGTTAGATCTGAGTAAAGGTCTTCCAAAACAAATCAATCTCAAGATAAACGACTTTGTCTGGACCCAGACACTAGACTACGAGAATACAGCTTTTCGATGCCGCCATTGCCACCAATCTGGGCATTTGCAGAATACATGCCCATCTCGCCCGGCAAAGCAGGTCAATGTCTCCAAGCCCAAATCCAAGTGATGGGCTCCATGCTCTCCTCCTCCAGTAGCTGACTTTGATTCCTCCAGCTCTGAAGATGAAGATAGCGATGAAGAATTGAATCAAGCCCCTCATTACGTGGCCCCTTCTACTGATGGACTGGCGCCTTCCTCCGACTCAGCTAGTGCTCAGAAACGTGCCCATTTGTCCTCTTCCTCGGATTCTGGAAAGGAGGGCTCCCCTGCGGACGATCCCAATCTTCAAGTTGTAATCGCTCATCCACCCCAAAATGGATGGGTTGAAGTTAAAAAAAGGAAAGGGAAAAAGCTTCGTGTTGATGCCTCTGCCCTTTCAAGGTAGCTTTCAACGCATCAGCTTTCTACGCATCTTTAGTTGCCAGTGCTTTGTTGTAGCTCCTTGCATGCTTAACTCCTCTGGAACCGAGGTTGATAGTTATATCATTTCTGGTTGTCGATATCCTGCTTCTCTGGAATGTAACCTATTGTACAATATTTTTGCTTAATAGAATTAGTCTTTATCAACAAAAAAAAAAAATAGAGCCAAATCCATGTAGAAATGAAAAGTTTTGGTATTTTCAAAGAATAGGCATTACAAATCATCCTAATATTAAGAAAGGATAAATCCAAGTTTTACAAGCAACTGAATAAAATATCAAGATTTTATCAAAAGATTTTAAACCTTAATGAGAGGATTGATTCCCTAGTGGAAGGGGATAAATATATCAAGCTAATATTTTTGTCTATTCTCGAGTAGGAAAAAGAATTACAGTTAGAAGTTATTCCAAAGGTTTCCAAGAATGATAGAAGACTTATCCTTAAGTCGCAAGGAAACATAAGCCAAATTAATCAGGGAATAGGCCAAGAAATCTTTGGAACAATGTTTATCAATATGGGAAAAGGGAACTTATTTCATTGAATAATTTGATCTTCCAGGTTCTAAACCATTAAAATAGGTTATTCTAGGAGAATTTAAAGGGCTATCAGAAGACATCGCCACTAGAGACAAAAGAGAGATAGGTGAAATCAAGGTCTAAACACAACAAACTTACCAGAAGTTTCTGCAGCTCCCTTCGAATAGATCAAAGTTGTTTCTAAATTCTGTATCAGATATCAGAAAAGGAAGAAAATAATCTAGAATTTAATTTCAACCTATCATCTCAACATAAATCAGTTTCTTCTTATTCATTTCTCAGTTATTTCTCAGACATATTGAGAATGGGTGAGTCACATCCAAGCCAATGCACCAAATCTACTCAATGTGGGGGATAGTTACTCTGAAGATGAGGAAGAAAGTTGAAACAGCTTCTCATCTTTTCAGGAAAGAATTAGTTGAGAAAGATAAAACATTTATTTTTAGAATTATTGCTTTATTAGAGAAAAAAATTTAGGATTTTCTAGTTTTTATTTTTCAAATAGACTTATCTTATTTTTGAAGTATTTATACGACCTCTTATGTTGGAGTAAGGATTGAGAAATTTTGAAAGCTCAGAACTTGTATTTTTCAATCAAATTTTGAAGTGATAGCCTTTTTTAAGACCAATTTCATAATCAAATTTGCTTTTGAGTTATGTGATTAATGTGAGATCATCTTTTTAATTATTTAATGGATGCCTCTTGTATTTATCTTTAACTTATGCATAGATGTTTTTGAATGAAAATTTGATTATTCTGTTTAACATTTCTTAGGATCGGTTGCAATTTATATCTATTATTAGCAAAAGTTTATGAATTGTTATATTTTTTATATATTCATGTTTGATGGTTGAAATTTGATATCCAAAAGGTAGAATATAAGTTTCTCTTGTTTTCAAGATAGTATTCTTTCCTGATTCTTATTATTTCTAGTTAATGCATTCATATTAATTTCATAAAAAACAAATAAAAAGTACTTTGAAAAAGAAGGAAAATCTCATGAACATATTTTTGAGATTTTCGTATAAAATCTCTCTTAAAATCAACGTGTGTGGCTAGATGGACCCAAAATCCAGCTAGATTCAAACACACATGATATTTCTTGTGATTTATTATGTTTGAATGAATACCCGACTGCCCATCCTAGTTGCTGCTCAAATTGGCCTCATCCAACCAGCAATTTGTTTAATATTTTTGTATATAAATTTAAATATTTAATGCCATATGTTTTCCCTATTTTAAAGTTTGTTCTTATTATATCTTTCACTTTTAAGTTCAATTTAAATTAGGGCACACAACTGGGCCTTATTTGTGGAGAGTATACAAACATATCAACGAAAAAGGGTCTGATTGGGACCCTGATAGAGCCAATACTCAACTCATTGTAGCTGGGAATTTTTCCCTTAACAAAATAAGGGTGCCACAATGCTCTGGATATCCTATGAATCTCTCTAAAAGCTAAAGAAACAAAATTTCAAACCATGACTTTATTTAATTTTGGTAGACCTGGGGGGTTCGATTCACTGTCACAACGTTGAAAATCCCCTAAGTGGACTATTTATTGAGTATGCTATGTTAGCTCGGGGGGTTTCTCCTACTTTAGGCCCTTGACCTAAATCACGTAATCATTGTATGAATCTATGGCCTCACCATATGTGTTGCCCAAATTTTTGGGAGATACAGTATCTTCATAGAAATGGTGCGCAATTTCTTCAACTGATTGGTCTCTGGGGAGTGTCATAGTAAGGTCTGAAATATCTTCATTTTGGTTGTCAAATTGTTACTTCGTATGCCTATTTTATGCCCAAGGTATCAAGCCTTCGTTCTTTATAGGGGCAGCAACTAGTTATGTTGTATTCTCGAAATGATGAATGGTTGATCACAAACTACACCGGAACTAACATTCAAGACTGGGAATTGATCCCTCTTTGAATCTAAATCATCTTGGTTGGGTTCTATGTCATTTTGAAGAATAGAACTAGGAACTCGCCCTTCAAAGTATTTTCATCATCTTTCTCTAAAACTTCATCATGGAGTCCAAAACCTATACCATATGCTTGATAATGATCACCCAACAAATCTAGACTATCATTCTCTTTAATTATAGTGTTAAAAACATATTCCATGTTGGTTTAATCTTGTTCAAATTTGAGGTTGTATTGAGGTTGCAAATATCCTTCATAGCGTTGGAATCCTTATTCAAAAAAGGGGAAATATCAAAACATATGATGTAGGATTTCTTTGGATTGGTTTGCAAGTGAAATATTTCATCAATACCCTTCTCTTTTCTCAGATTTGGGACAACTTCTTCAAATTTAGGAAGGGCTTGATCCTTGTTTGGATCATGTGCCTATAGAGACGTTTTGTGGTTTTATGGTGTGACATCATCATCATCCAATTCATATGGTGCATCACACTAGCACTCATTATCATGATAAATAGGGCCCAAGATCACTTCTTTAAATATTAAATTTTGTTTGATCACATTTGGATTGTTCTTCTAATATTACATGTTTTTCTTTAGCAGAAAGTATGGTTGTCACAAGGTTGGCCATATCCCTTTTTTCATAAGTGATGGAGATATTAGTTGAAGTCATATCCTTTTTCTTTTTCTCCTTAATAGCTACCTCATTGATGGGTATCATTGTATCCTATAACTCCTTGATTTGTTGAATTTTCAGAAACCATTGCTTATTGTTATACCAGTCCTGGCATTTATAGAATACTTCCAAAACACCTTGGAAAAGTCTTGATTTTTTTCTACCCATGTTTTTGAACTAGAGTTTTGCACCATCTTTAAGACTAAGCACATAGTTCTTCATCATATCATTTTCACAAACAATATTTCTTTTACAAATCTTGAGAAATAGAGAGAAATGACACATGGTTGAATCACAATTTCTGTAAAACTTTGGCATCTCCCTCAAATCCACCAATCATTTTATCATTAGGATGAGCCCATACATTTGATAAATCAAGAGGACCAAAACATTCAATAATTTAATAAATCATGGGAGTTCTTTCATCTTTCTCTTCAATATAAGGATGAAAATATAAATCTGAAATATATGTTGATGATATCGTATAACATGTGATAATGGAGTTTCCAAGATGAGCTTGTTTCATGAGACTTTATGGTTGATGGATGTACTCACCTCTACACCTAACAACATCTTCAAAATCTGTAAGGAGCAAGTTTTCATGTGAGAATATTTTCAATAACACTCACACAAATGTTGTTTTCTCAGGAGAATGAGCTTTTTCCCTAGCAACAACACCAAAAAATGTTATCATCCACATGGTATGCACCAATCCACAATGCACAATCAGATGAGCACCCAATATCACCTTCACAACCTATCCTCTCACTTTACTTTGGCTTTCCTCTACCTCAAGGGTGGATTCCCTACTAGGATCACTAAGGCATAATTAAATGAGCACAAGGTCATGTCAATAATAGCCTTAGTAGAATGGTTTTTTGGAGTTTTTAGGGTTTTTTTAAAATAAGTGATGGACAAATATGAAGATCAGTGCTAAAATCCTACTAAGGCTATGGGGTTAAGAGGAATCAAGTGGAAAGATGAGATCAAGAGTAAAACCCTCTTAAGGTCAATAATTTGATACATGTGGATTAGGGCAAGAGGTTAGAACCCTATAAGAAAAACTAACCCATTGGTCAATTAAGGAAAATCATAAAATCATAGCTTCAGTAGAAGGGATCCCTTTGAGGGAAATCCTTCAAACACAAGATCAATTGTGACATGAAATAGAATCAACACTCTTGTTAAGGAACTTGAGAATATGGCCTAACAAGGAGGATTAAAACTTACCCCAAACCATTAAAGGCAAGCTTTTGAGAATAACCTCTAGATATCCTCTTTCCAAGTGACAAAGTTTCCCTTCAAATGGATCAACCGTTGTAGCCTTGTGATAGTCTTGAGTAATGATAATGACATCTTTAATGATAAAGAAGAAATAACCAAGAAAGAATAGCTTCAGAGTCGAAAACATTCACCACATAGATAAGCCCTTAACACCAAAAAATTATTCAATAAAGATGTTTCCATTCAACTCCAAAGGAGATGAGTGTTTTCACATGAATACAAATAAGGAAGCTCTCCTCTATTTATAAAGTGATATCTAACTTCCTTTACGATAAATATCATTATTTGATTTAATTCCTTAGATCTAACACAAGAAAATAAGTCTAACTAGTTTTTAAAATCAAGTAACCTAACCCATCAATAAAATAACATGGTTAAGCCACATGTATAATGAAAAATGAATAAAACATGGTACATTCATTCAAAGAGAGATAATAATGACACATGGTGCTACGGGTAGCCTCCAAAGGCTCCTTAAATTATGCAAATGATCAATTATCTTTGTGGAGCGCCACCAACCAACTGTGATCCACTTAAAATATCTAAGATTCCAATATGAGACTTCTATAATAGAAACTTCTCGATAAATAACCATTCCATAAATATTTTCTATATCACTAAGGTATCCATCCTTTATGTCATCTAAATTATGTGAAATATTATCTCCTCCTATGAATTAACTCTTAACAAAACATTACATTGTTATACTCATTCATAGTGGTAATCGTTTTGAGAGAATGAAGCTTTAGATTTTTAACGATGTGTATAATTTAACAATATATTTGTTATTAGTCCCTGTCTCCGACATGGCAGGGACTATAGCTTTCGATACAGCATTGACCGTTTATTAATTCACCAGTTGACTCCCTTTTTTTTGGGTTACTTCAATTTTAACCAAAGTTTATTGGAAACAATTTTGCATTATGAAAATTTTAACCAAACTTTTGGACTTAGCCTCTTATTGCAGGCTTCACCTACCCCAATGTTGTTTTTAGTGAGGGGAAGAGATTTTATCCTAAGTTTTTAAACTAGCAGGAGGGGAAGCGATTTTATCCTAAGTCTTTAAATTGGCAGTTGGGGCAGGTTACATAGCTTACAAGCTTACACTTGTCGTCGCTGCTGGCTGCCAGGGTTGTTTACAGGTGCCAGGGTTGTTTACAGGTGCCGAGATGAGTTTGTTCAGGCTGCTCAGTGCGCTTGTTTGTTCAGAACATTCATTTAAATGATCTCATAACCAAAGAAGGCTTTTGTTTGTTTAGAAAGGTAACCAGTGCCCTTCTCTTGCGTCGAGGTCGAAGTCATTTGGTCATTGAGCGTCAGGGTCTAGCCGCTCTGCAACCTCACAGGGTTTTCTCCAGAGCCATGAAGGTTACGCTCACGGAACTTGTTCTGTGTGCAGGTACACTAATCCACTTGACTGTTGCTAATCGAGGTTTAAATTTCTGTTCTTATTGTATTAACAGTTTTATATGAAATTCCTAACCAAATGTACCGACCGTGCAGGTGGCTCCTGCAGTTTTCAGATTTGAATCCACCAGCGAAAGTTGCTCCTGCAGTTTTCAGATTTGAATCCACCAGCGAAAGTGGGCATGTGGTAGGCACTTCTTCAGGTAACCGTTGAAAGCTACCCTTTAGAAAACACCAGTCTAAATGCACAGATATGAATACCCACTCTCGCTGATATCCCATCTGTGAATATATCTTACAAGTTAAATGGAATTCCCATCTGTTGCTTGATGCTACTGAATTTTGCTTGAAGGTATGCTCCATAAATCCAAATAGTATACTTTGTAAGATTTGAACACCCGACAATTATAGTTGATATTTTGGAATTCTCTTGCCTGTAGTCTGAATCTTTTGTGGGTTTTTTATTTCAACCTCGAAGACATATTTTGTAAGTTTATATGCTAATTCCCATCCTCTTACCGTTTGCAACAGTTGCAAAGCAAACATGGATGAGGCACTGATTCTATAAGATTTTGAACCTGGAAATCTACATTGACAAAATACCAGGCATTTTCTTGCCTAGCTGGTTAACTTTTCTTCCTTATAATGTTTTAGCAGGATTTAAAGTCCTTTTCTGAAGCTGCATTAGAGCGCATTGGTAGCCTGTTTGAATCCTTCACCCTGCCTACAGGTGCAGAGCAAAGAAATTGCAAATCAGGTCTGCTCTCAGTCCTGTACCTATGAAATTTCTTGTTTAAAGACGTGTCATGAATTTTTACAAGTTTCTTTATGGTTTGCAGTAGGCAGTCTTTGGCGATCAAATAGTGGCATTGAACCAAAGCTAACGTATGCTCCCTTTCCTTTTTCCCACATATTATATTTATTTTCCATCTCTGAATGTTAACAAAGTTACAACGCCATTCAAATTGTAAATTCTTAGGGGGTTGTTATACATTCTCTTCCTTTCCATGACATCATACTTTTCAATTTTCTTCTACAGGTCCACTGAAGGAACAAGTAGCCTTCAAAGTTGTAGGAGTAATTCGGCATCAGAACCCGATTTCTCCAGATATGGGTCATCTGTGATGAACACCACAAATCAAGGTATCTTTTAAACATTTCAATCTCATGTGGTGATAATCTGTTTACCGATTCACCATTGAAAAAAAAGAAAAGTAAAGATAATCAGTAGTTGGTCATTTGCTTGAGACTCTACAGAATGTTTGATCTAACCTTAGTACTTGAGAATCTTAAGTCTCCAAACTAATGTCTTACGTTATGGTTACATCTTCATTAAAACGTGCAAATTTTTGGTCATTTGACGACAAATTACTTGTGCGATCGCTTTATAAGGTAAAATTAGAAGCTAAACTAGTGGGAATTCTGAACCATTGAATCATTTGTAATTTCAGTGCTTGTTCAACACTTCCTAATATTTCCCTCCAACTTTTATCAAGATAGTAAAAGAGTTTCCCTAATACTAAACTTATGAAGATTGAAAAGAAATATGTCAAGAGAAACTGCATAATTTAACATTTTAGAATTACAAAGATTGAAAAAAAATGTATTGAAAGAAGATACAAATGTTACAAATTTATTGCACTTTTTGTTCTTATGTATTTTGACACTAAACGAGTGATATGTAACCAACTAAGAACTACAAGTTGAGGAAGATGGCTTTTTTAAAGAGAACCTATATTTAAAAATCACAGGTCAGACCCATTTAAATTCATTTTTTTGAATCAATGTCAAATATGTAGACAACATAACACATCGATCACGAACAAGGAACTAGAAGATATGCACGAAATAAAGCATACACCTATAAGTTTATTTTACGCGATTTTTGACAAATTGATTTGAAAATTATTTACTTTTACGCGATTTTTGACAAATTGATTTGAAAATTAAATAAATAAATTTTATGAACTTTGTTATAAAATTTTTGAACTAATAATGACTACAGTATGATTTAGGTTGTCACATTATCTCTTTGGCTTGTGAGTTCTGCACTTACCAACTGTGACTCAGGAAGTTTACAGAACCACTTTATCATATTTAAAGCAAAATATAAATACCTTTGAGAAATATTTGGCTGGGTAGCAAATGCGTTTGATTATAATAGGAGAGCGTATTCAAACTTCCCAGATGTTTCTCTCCTCAATGTCTGCAAATTGAGTAATTGTAAGGATCTTTTAGAAACTACTGATATGACACTTTTTATTTGGCAATGATTTTGCTTCTCTGGCAACTAGACTCGAACCCTTTCTTAAGTACCATGGATATCCTGAGTGTGGTAGTGATCTAGCATTATTTATCATTCCAGACAGGCAGTTGTCTAAGAGCTAGTTGAGTTCAGGATTAACCCGGTTTCAGGGTTAAGCCTTGTCTAAGAGCTAGTTGAGTTCAGGATTAACCCGGGTTCAGGGTTAAGCCTTGTAATGTTGGACATTCAAAAAATACAGAGGTAAAGACGTAAAGTCGTTGGGTATGCATGAAGGACGAGAGGCAGGCAGCTGGTAAAGTTGTGGGCTCCACGGCAGTCTACGTGTTTGAAATATGTTTTATGTAAATAGTTAAAACTCCCTACTCTTGTAGGTGTCGAGTTCGATTCCAGGGAAGACAGACCCTAAAGTTACATGTTAATGAAAACTCGAAGACGATATAGTTAATGTGATCTGCGCTCGAGTGCTTGCAAAGTTCTTATTATGAGCTCTGACTATTTGTTTTCTTGAAGGATCGTTTTGAAAAGATATATTGTGTAGCAGATGGGACGATGGAAATGCAAGTGAACGACGTAAATTGTGCTTATGTGCTATTTATTTTGTAAAATATCGAAATAATGGTTCCGAATCTCTGAGATAATGTTAATTTTTGCTTCTGGATAAGGCTAGCATGTGAAGTCGTATGTTCTGTTGAAACAATAAAAATATTGGTACATAATCTCAGGAACACTGAGATTTCCAGTTATTTATGTATGTTCTGTTGAAACAATAAAAATATTGGTACATAATCTCAGGAACACTGAGATTGCCAGTTATTTATGAGAAGTCTCTACGCAGTGTTTTAAAATATTAGTTATAATATTGTACAGTACTAATGTAAATGCTTGTTCGCTGATTTCAATGTCCAGATGAAATCTTTATAATAGTTCCGAGGAGATCACTGATGTAAATCCTCGGTTGTTGATTCCAACGTCAAATAAAAACTTATTTTATAAGAATTAGTCACATGGAGTCATTATTACATATACTGGTCAATAATCTTCTATACAAAATACTTTTCTTCTTGATATTCCTGCCAATCGATTTAAATATCAGCTTTTGTGCGATAAATATTGTGAATTTGATTACTCGGTCCACTTCCGTGCGAATTGCTATTATTCATCATTTTCCATAGAAGCAATTCTGGACTTTTTACATACAGGAAATTATTATATTTTACTAATAATTAGTGTAGATTTATTTTTCAGATTTTCATTAATTTACGCTTTGATGAATTTATGCTTATTCTCGACAATATCATTCTCCAGAGACATGTATTTTCTATGTATACCTGTCGAAGCTGTCACACGGATATTTCTTTATTTTTAATCATTTCGTAAGAATCTTGCGGCGTAAATGTGCTAATAAAAAGGTTGTTTAAGGTTGCTTTCTTGAAAGTGAAACTAGAATATTTGACATTTTGTGAAACACTTGCAAACCCATGTTCGTTAGACAGTGAATGCTTTAGATTTTGCTTTGATCCGGAGTACTTTCCTTGGGAACGCTGTGGATGCTGGTGAATTCCACAATTACTCTGTCTAGTGACTGTAAAACTGATTTATGACACCTGAAATATGCATGTGGTTTGTAGTATGTAGGAATTGAACACTTCCGGCGTAAAATTATGTTACCTTAATCTGCATGTTGCATAGTGGTTAACTATCATAGTGTTGCATAAAGCACCTAATATTGTGCAAAAGTTTTAACCCTGGTATGCATACTGGCGTGAATAGTCACATATCCAAAAATACGGCAAAACGCTCTGTTGTTTCTGCACCCAATTTACAATTTTGGATTGTTTTTCTTTAGATCCGCGACTATTTTTCTCCATTGCGTCCAATGCAATAAGGAACTCCGCTCCTTACAACGTTGCAAATTCAAGTTCTCTGTAAATCTTGCAAGTAATAGGGTCGTATTGTACAATGCAGGACGCATAAGCTTTGGTAGGTCTATGATTCTTCTCAGAAATGTACAGATTGCGAAAGCGTGGTCACCTTTATAAAATTCCGAGCTATTTCTGGCCATTGTCACAGAACACCTGTTATGAAGATTATAAAGCATAAAATAGTTGGGGAAAATTCATCAATTACGCGTGACTTAGGGAAGCGGATCATCGTGGGCCTGTGGGCGTAGGTTTAACCAGTTCATATTTTCATAGCAAAAACTTTACCACGTTCCGGAGTTACTGTCGATCAGGTTATCACTTAGGGTTTTTATGGACGCTCGGCATTTCTCCAACACGATGGACCTTGTGATCAGGTCATTATTTAGGGTTTTACTCATGCAGCATGTATATAAAGGTGGTTGGGCCGTAGGTAAGATATTTTTGAGGATATGGTTTAAAAGTTAGATGGGGAAGTTTAATTTTAAGTAAAACCATTTATATTTAAGAACAATTTTAAAAATGATTTCTTCGGTAAAAAAAAAAAAAAAATCAGCTTCTATTAAAACCATAAAGCCCTTGTTGTTCATCAATTTGATAGTAATTTTTATGATCAAAATGAAAAGAAATATTATTAATTAATTGTATTTATTGTTCTAGTTGTGCATTTATGTAATCTATATATATTAATTAAATTTACTATGTCATTGTGCAAAAGTATATAATATTTAAAGTTTATGATATTTGAATTTACAATATTACGGTTTATAATATTAGGTTTAATATTAGGATTATTAATATAAATATTTAATATATATAAGATTGTGAAACGTTATAATATAAAATTATAATAAATAGGGTTATTAATATATGTCTAATATTAAATTGTATAGTGTTGAGTTTATAATATATTTACTTTTTATATATATATGTTTGTAATATAAAATGAATATATACCTCTTATTTCTATATTAAGTTTATATATATATTCGACTATCTATTTAATAATTACTAAATCTTATATCTATATTATATATTTTCCACTTTAATATATCAAAATAAGTTAATATTATAAATCTGTTAATATTATATTAATATATCATTTTTTATAAGGTGCTTAATATAAATTGTAAGTATTAATGTTAAATATAAATCATAATATTATAAATTCTAATATTAAATCCAATATCATAAACTGAATTGCTGATGCTATTTTAATTTTTCAGTCATTTCTATTAAGTTCATAATAATATTTGCATCCACTGTTTCAAGTTTTGAAATTTATTGCAGACCCTGGCAAGGACTACTGCCACCGCAGTGGCTTCTTGTTTATAGTTGAGTTAGTTCGTCTTTAAATCTTGACAAAACATTACATTGTTATATTCATTCATAGTAGCAATCGTTTTGTTATATTCATTCATAGTAGTAATCGTTTTGAGAGAATGAAGCCTTAGATTTTTAACGAAATAAACAATGATGTATATAAATTAAGAATATATTTGTTATTTATGGTTAAGTTGGTTCATCTTTACTTAAATTAGTATTTTTTTAAGAAAGAATAAAACATTTGGAACACTTATACATGAACAATTTGTATCACTATTAATTTGTTTATACACTATGATAATTGAGTTGCAAATTTTTTTAAGGTGCAAAATTTGAAAAAATGATTTTTTTACTATTTGATAAATTCATAGTTAAGATGTATTTAAATTGGTATTTTCTCTTTCCTGTATAATTTTTCTTTGTTTAAATTGTATTTTTGAATATATAAATGGATCAATGCCTTGAAAATCCTCTTGGACATTAAAATTATGTATACTATACAACTTAAAATTACAATTCCAAGAAATATTTGTTAAGAAATAGGCTAAAGTGTAATATAGTAAAACTATTTGAAGTATTTTAGCCATAAGAATTTATTTTTTTCAATTGTTTTGTATAATATAAACATAATTTTTTTAACCATCTATAATATTATATATAGTTAACAATGAAATTTGTATTTAATATGGGTGTTAAAATATTTTATTTATAAGCTAAACATTTTACATATTAGTATATTTTTAAATACACATCAATACTAATTAATCTTATATTTTGAAATATTTTATTTATGACTCAAGTTAATTTTTTATCATTATCAATATTTTTTAAATACCCCATACAACCATACAAAATTAAAGCAAGCTTTCAAGTTGCATATTCTTGTGACATAAAACCATTTGTGACATAAAACCATTTCTTTGACTCGAGATCTTTACATCGAATCATTAAACTTTGGAGTTGTCTACCGAGGCGGAGGAATTGCCTGAATGGCAAAAAGTGGCCGGAATTAAGGGAAAAAATTTTCAAAAAAACTTGTAGAGACAGTGTTTGAATTGTGTTTTTAATAGTGGAAATGGATTCAGCGCCATCATCAAAAATATCTAAAACACTTAAAATTTTGAAATTTAACAACTATAACTTGGATTTACAAAAATCCTTAACAAATTTTCTTTAAATATAATCAAAATTTCCATAACTTTCCAAACTATTCCTCTAGTTCCGTAAATTACAACTTAAAGCTACGAAAATTGAAAACCAAACAATCAACAAAATACCCAGCATTCAACAACTTCTAGCCGGGGGGCTCAAACCGCCTCGAACGGCGATGTGTTTTCTTTCCAAAGGTGATGCTAGAAACATTGCGTGACACATTAGGCTGAGGGTCGGCCATGGGATCCTCAAGGGTTGCAATCTGATTGTTGAGAGATAGAACATCGTCGCGCACAACAGACAACAAAATCTCCAAGTTGTTGACAAGATGAAAAAATTTGGCTTCCAACAGGAGGAGAACACTACCTTTGGCGTTCTGCCACGTCTTCCTGATGCTGCTTGGCTACTCATAACGCTTCCATGGAGTCCATTAACTCGTGTAACAGCAAGCCATCTTCCATATTCTCAGGATTATGCAAAGAATCTGCCATACCAGACAACAACCACTGCACATGACTATCTATCCAACTAGAAAAATTTATCCGCTCTTCTAGACCAACTAGCAAAGAATTCTATATTGAATTCATATTCCAATATAGTAGGAACAAGTATTCCTTAATATATCATGTCTGCGACCCTGCCACGAGCCAAACGGAATCAACGTTTCCATAATTGTGCCAAAATACTCTGAGTACAGTGAGGTGACAGCAAAAAGGGAACGAAGGAGGACCAAATTAAAACTAGCTTAGTAATTGATAATGGAAAATAATGGAAAAAGAGTTGTTTAAGGAGAAAGCTGAGGAAAAATAACGGGAAATAATATTTATATCATATTTTTAATGGTAGAAATAAATTCAACGCCATCTAAAAATTTGTAAACACCTAAAAACTATAACGGCAAACAACATGTGGTAGCCACTTTGGACGAAGAGGTTGGATCAGATGGCCTTTAATAACAAACAAAGAACAACCGGAGAGAGATTTATGGACGAACACCGAAGAATAAGAGGACGTCTAATACTAATGCCTATCATTCTCAGTGTACGAGCTTCTGCCGTTTCAAACATTTAAATGAGGCTGGAGGAGGCTATTAACATGTTAAGGTATAAAGAAGATTTTGAAAATTCCATTATCTAGATTTATTATGCCTCGCTCTGTAGTATAAATATTTTACCCAAGGAGTCTATTTTTTGAAGGGAGTCGTTTAACGAGGTGGAGGAATTGCTCGAACAGCCAAAAGTGATCGAAATTGGGACAAAAAAAAAAAACATATTTTGGGCATCCAAGCGGAGTAAAAGAAGGACAAGAAGGATGAAGGAGAAGGACAAAGATCCATCCCTCTATATCTCACATTTCTCTCTCTAGAACTCGAATGTGCGAATTATGGGTAGCATTTTCTGGGTCAGTCGAAGTTGCAGGGCCGAATTGCAAGGTTAAAGTTGTAGAGTCAAGTTGCAAGGTCGAGTTGCAGGGCCAAAATTTTTGGCACCTTTTGGACAGCATATTCTAGGCAGGCTGAAATTATGGGTAGATCTAAGAAGGTCGAAGTTTTGACTTGACTTGACTTGAGGGTTGTGGATTAGGCTTGACCATAGCTTGATCAATTTGATGTCATAGTTGACTAGCAACATAGATCTATACTTGTTGAACTATAGAATTTCACTAAGAAAAAGGTTGCTACGTTTTTCCCCCAAGTGGGTTTTCCCATGGTAAACCTTGTATTCTCTTTGAGCATTGTGATCTCTATTGTCTTTATGGTTTATGGTTGAATTTCTAAAGTGTAATTTCTTAATGATAAACTAGAATTATTAAAA